>JAVSCE010002740.1:0-106987 GCA_032199065.1 Smutsia gigantea | reverse complement strand
TTTTTTCAAGAAGAGAAGTAATAAGGTTCCCAGTGCATGTGTTCTCTGGCTTTATCCAGTGCTCTCTGCTAAGGCTTATCAATAGCTTGTCAGGCAGGTAAATGGGCCTCAATATTAGCAACAGCCCAGATAGAAACGGCTCCAGGATCCAGAGCTGGGTCCATCTCTGTCCATACTAATTTCCAAACTTTGAGTTGCTTTGCTCATGTTGTCAGCACAGTATGCCACCGCTTTCTTTACTGACCCTCATGGAGGGACAAGAACTCCTTAGCAGAAGACTTTTCTCAGGGCATAGTAATTACATTACTATAGTATACATTTCTTTATATTTTAAAATATTAACATGACAGAACCATGAATACACAGCTCCCACCCAGACGGAGGAGGCATTAGGTGCAATTAGGCACTCTTTAGAATTCAGAGTAGATAAGAGCCACTGTTTCGGGGATTGGGAGTCCTCCATAAAACACAATTTATAAAATTAAGAAAAGAGGCTGAATCTGACACAGGAGGTGTTAGTCTTAAACATCATTTCTGACCCAGGAATCAGTTAGGTGGGCCTGGCCCACATGTGTGCTCTGAAATGAAAGAAGCAGTTAAAATCTGTTCCCGGCATATGGAGCAGAACTGGCATTAGAGGGAGGCTATTTTACTTAGAGAGCATCCTGGAGCCCCCACTGTTATTAATGGTAATATCTTCTTGCCTTCTGGGAAAGTTTAGAGAGACAAGAAAAAGGTCAGCCGAAAACTTGAAAAGGAAAGCATATAAAAAATGGATAGTCACATGGACTTTACTCTTTAATTAAAAATGTGTAGCACTTTTGTCCTCGGAGGCTGTCTTCAACATGTTAACAACACTCTCGGCTTCCTCAGATCTTTCAGACACCTGGTATTCTATTCTGTAGAAACAGAAAAAAACTGGGTGAGATTCCACAGCAGAGCCACTTTCCTTTTCTAGACTTCGACAACAGAACACAGGGGCCATTACTGTAACCACAGGATAGACAAACTATTGAAGAGGTGGGGATATGCTGTCCATGCTTCCTTCAGTAACTACCCCTTATTATTGTCTGCCCCTGCCCCTGCCCTGTGTTGATTCCCTGCTGGACTACCTCTGAGCTGGGTCAGACAGGCAGGCAAGCTCTTAGCACCTGGGCTCATCACCTGGGAGGTGTGGACTCGTAGCAGCTGGTGTATCCAGTAAATGCTGGGCCCTGTGGGGCTGTGCACGCTGGGGTCCTGACTGTCTTTCTGTGACCAGGTTTGTGACTAGGGGTTGCTTTGACCCCATGATTATGTGGCCAGAGCCTGGATGCTCTTGAAAGCCCAGTTCCTCAGTGGGGATGGAGGTACAGACAATCTGATTGCATCATATTGTGGAAGGACTAATCACCAGGAATATTCGTGTATTCCTTCATGCACATATTCATTATTTCAACAAATATTTATTCTGGTAGCCAAGGTATGGAAACAACCTAACTGTCCATCTATGGATGAAAGGATAAAGAAGTAGAGGTGTGTGCATATATATATATATATTATTTATATATATATAATGTTTTTATATATACATGTAATGGAATATTATTCAGTCATAAGAAAGAACAAAATTTTGCCATTTGTGACGTGGATGGATCTTGTGGGCATTATGCTAAGCGAAGTAAGTCAAATAGAAAAAGACAAATACCATACGCTCTTTCTTATATGTGGAATCTAAAAATAAATAATAATAATAAAAAAGACCAAACTCATAGATATGGAGAACAGATTAATGACTGTCAGAGGCAGGAGGTGGGAGGTGGAAGAAGTGGATGAAATGTTCTGTTTTATTTAGTTTAGTTTAAATAAACAGAATCTTTAAAACACCAAAAACTTGAGCTCTTAAAAAAAAGCCCCTCACCATATTTTTGCCCTCTGTAGCCCTCCGTATGTGAAGAAAAGATAACATAAAGAGGATATACACATTTCCCTCATGCTATATTTAGGGTTGCTTAAGTGCTGTTCTTGTTTGGATTTGATTAGGTAAATGATCTAGGAAAAGCCAAATAAATGAAAAATAAATAAAAATCAAACAAGCAAATTGAAAATATTGCTCAGCCAAAAGCAAATTTAAGAGAAACTAAAGGCTGATGAATAATGTTTACTTTTCTATGAACTCCTTTTCAACATGTTATATATTTATCAAACCACTAGAGTGTAAATTCTATGAATAAGTCCTATCATCTCTCAGCCAGTAGGCACCGTGAAAACCATAACTACAGAAAATTGTTAATATTGTAAAAAGACTACTTCCTATAGATTCAAATAAGTCTGCTGCTGCAGTTTCACAACAGGAAAAAAAATGTATTGAGCACCTACTATATGCTCTGTGCTAGGTGCTGGCAGCACAAGAATGAACTTAACTGACAGGGTCTTTGCCCTCTATAGAGTTTAGTTTAGTTCACTTTATAGAGTTTAATAAGCTAATCACACAAATATATAAGTGTAATGTGATATTATGAAGAAAAAGCACAGAGATCCACATGATACCATAACAGGTTGACATCATCTCGTTTGGGAAGGCTTTTAGGAAAGTGCAACTTGAGGCAAGATCTGAAGAATGAAGTGAGTAAGTGACAGAACATTTGAAGCAGAGAGCACGGCAGATGCAAAGACACTGAGGCTAAAGGGAACATGTTATCACTTCTCACTTATTCATTTATTCATTCTGCACGTGTAGGACACCCACTGGCTAGGTACTGTGCTAGGTACTGGGGTTACCAGGTAAGAAAGATGCAGTGCATGCTCACCACATCAGGCCCCTTTGGTATGGAGTTTTCATTTGGCCATGACTGAGCTTGCCATGACTCTTGGGCATTGTACATTGGACACCCTGCCATCCGTTTACATAGCTGACATTTCCCTCCAGGTCCTGACTAGTTCCAGTTTCCTCTCCCTCTCCATTAGTTTATGTTTGCTGAGATCTCAGCATGCCTCATACTCAAGCCTATTCAAGTTATAGACCCTCTGGGACTGTAACTCGAACAATGTTGTAGGGTCAGGACTCACCTTTTTTCAGTCTGTTCATTCTCTTTCTCCCCCACTTTGGTGGTTTCTGAAAGAGACTAAAACAACCTTAGAAGATGGATTGTGCACAGATACCGAAAGAGGGAAAATCTGAAAAGACTCCAAAATCCTAGCACTCAGAGAAAAATTGCTGTGGCCTTATATGTGGAATAGACAGTTACTTGATGCAGTGTTGGGGAAACTGAGAGCTTCTTGCATTCAAAAATTAAATGCCTTCCTTTGCTTACTGTGCCTTAAATTTTAATGTTAGAAATAGGTTTTCCACTTACAGTTCTATTCTTTGCTAAAATACAAATTCTACTGGGAAGGGTAACACATTTAGTTTTAGTGATTGCTAAAAATTTAGTGATTGGAAGAGTTTCCAGTCCTTTTCTAGAAATAATGTTTAGAAGGAGGAGAAAAAGGAACTCTTGAAGATGATGATGCTTAAAGAGATTAGCCAGCTGGCACTATCAAATGCTACACGATGCTGCCTGGATGGGCCTAAGTGGGAAATCTCTAGTTGGCTAGACCTCCCAGAGCTGAGTTGCTATTGGTATGGATTTACTACTGCCGCAACTTGGGGTGTAAATTATTCCAGGCTGACCGTTGTGATGGTGCTATTGTCCACTCAAAGCCTTAGAGCAGAGGTTGTTAACCTGGGTGTCCACGGAGGAATTTAGGGACCGAAGGAATCCTCTAAACAATAATTGGCTTTGAATACTTCCTATCATTGGCAGTTCTCTTTTGTGTGTGTGTTTAAAAATAACCAGCTTCATTGAGGCATAATTAATACCTCAATATTATTGATTTTATCTTTTTATGATGTGATTTGTACTCTCTATGCCCCATCTAAGAAATGCCTGAGTTCACAATAAAATCCAGTCATTCTCCATATAGATTTTGATGAGTTTAACAAATGCATGCAATCATGTAACTACCACCATAACCAAGATATAAAACATTTATATAATCCCCAAAAGTTCCCTCTTGCCTCATCAATCAATCCCCTTCCCTTACTCCATCCCCTAGTAACCAATGATCTGCTTAATGTTATAATAGTTTTGTTTTTTCTAAAATGTCATATAATGTGTAATCTTTTTGTGCCTGGCATCTTTCTCTTAGCATACTGCTTCTTGAAGTTCAGCCATGTTATTGCATGTTACCAATAGTCCATTTCTTTCTACAGCTCAGCAGTATTTCATTGTCTGAACACACCACCATTCATTTATCCATTTACCAACTGGTGAAAATTCAGGATGCCAGGTTTTCAGTTTTATGAGGAAAGTTGCTATGGACATTTGTGGGTGTCTTCATGTACACATATATTTTTATTTTTCATGGGTAAATATCCAGGATTGCTGGGTTGTATAGCAATGCATGAGAATTTCATTTGTTTCACATCCTCTCCAGCACTTGATATTTATCAATCCTTTTAATTTTAGCCATGTTAGTGGGTGTGTAGTGTATCTCATTATAGCTTTTATTCATATTTCCCTAATGACTAATGATGTTCTCACTGTGTGCCCGTGCTTACTGGCCATTTATATGTCTTCTTCTGTGAAGTATCTGGACAAGTCTTTTACTTCCTGCCTTTGGTTAAATGGATAGTCTCCTTATCACTGAGCAGTAATATATAATTATATATCTGGATATAAGTCCTTTATCAGATATATCTTGCCAACATTTTTCTCCTAGTCTGTGGTTTGACTTTTAATTTTTTCAACAAAGTCAAAGGGCAAATGTTTTCTATTTTGATGAAATCCCTTTTATTGATTTTATCTTTTTGTGAAATGGTTTGTGCTTCTGTGCCTTAAGGTTTGCCTAATGTCAGGTCACAAGGATTTTCTCTATGTTTTCTTTCAAAAATCTTTTAATTGGCCGTTGTATTTAGGTCTATGATCCATTTAAAGCTATTTTTTTGTGTGTGCTCGGTTCCTGTTTTCCACGTGGATATCTAATTGTCCCAACACCATTTGTTGAAAAGACTATCCTTTCTGAATAGAATTACCTTGGCACCATTGTCAAAAGCAGCTGACCATGTAAGTTTATTTTTTGACTCTGCATTTTATTGCATTGATTGATATGTCAGTTCTCTCACCAGTATCACACTCTTGATTACTATAGACATATAGTAATTCTTGAAATTAGGTAGTACAAACCCTCTTTGTTCTTATTTTTCAGAATTATCTTGACAATTGTAGGCCCTTTGCATTTCCACATAATTTTTAGAATCTGCTTTTTAATTTCTGCTGAAAAGTCTGCCAGCATTTTGATTGCTATTATATCTAGTCTTTTGATCCATGAACATGGCATATTTCTCCATTTATTTAAGTCTACTTTAATTTCTGCCAGTAGTAATGTTTTTCAGTTTTCCATATACAGGTCCTGTACTTGTTTTTGAGATTTATTCCCAAACCTTTAATATAATTTGAGTGCCACTGTAAATGGTATTTAAAAATTTTTTTCAGTGTCAAATTGTTGTTAGTATATATATAGAAATGCAATTGACTTTGGTTTTGTATATTGACTTTGTATCCTACAACCGTGCTACACTCAGTTAATTCTGATAGCTTTTTATGGATTCCTTACGCTTTTCTACATACCTGATCATGTTATCAGTGGGAAAAAAAAGACAGTTTTACTTCTTCCCTTCCAATATGTATGTCTTTCTTTCTTCCTTCCATTTTTTGTCTAGACTCATTGCCCTGGCTAGGAGTTTCAGTACAACGTTAAACACAAATAGTAAGAATGGTGTCCTTGCCTTAGTCCTGATCTTTTTAGTCTTTCAATATGGTGAACTTTATTGCTTGATTTTTTGATGTTGAACCTGCCTTATATTCCTGGAATAAACCCCACTTGATCATGATGGATCATACTTTTACTATATTGCTAGATTTTAGTCAGTAATTTTGTTAAGGATTTTGGCATCTCTTCACAAGGGATGTGTGAATTTTCTTTTCTTGTAATGTCTTTTTCTAGTTTTGGTATTAGGGCTCCCCTTGCTTTCAGAGCAGCATGGAAACTGACTCCAGGCTCATCTCCCCTTTTCCTTTCTCTCGGGACTGCAGTTTTCTGCAGCCTGTTGTCCAATGTCTGAAAACCGTTTCATCTATTTTGTCTGATTTTTAGTTGTTTATGACAGGAGGGCCACTCCTGTAGCAGTTAATCCTTCATGGGAGGAAGGAGAAGTCTATGGTTTCTATACAATTGTAATAGACCTTTAGTTATTAGAAACTCATGCTTGCTTTCTTATACCTTCTTATAACCTATATCAATTGAGATGCCTTTTGGAGTACAATTTTTGTGTCCTCCGGCAGTTCTTCAGATATTCGAAAGAGCACGTATATTCTCTCCAAGGCTTTTTTTCTAGCTAAGCATCCTCAGTCACTTGAGCTATTTCTTATTTGACTGATCTTCCAGGCACTTCATAAATCAGATTAGGTTCTATTTTTGTCAAAGTTCCTCTTAAAAAATAATGGTGCTTAAAGCTGAATACAGTATTTCAGATGTCTGTAGACAACACAGGACTATCATATCATCCGTTCATACCCATGACAAAATCATCACCATTTCAGAAAAAAAAATTTTTTAAGCTTCTATTTTAAAATGAATGTAGACAGTAAAAATGCAAATTCTGAACTCTTGGATTTGATTACAAATTTAGAATTTTGAAGGGCGAACATGATGATATCACCAACTTTCAGTTCTTAAGCCTTGTGAAGGTTTCTGTTTAAATGGTGGTTAAAAATGATTTATTTTGGAAAAGATACTTGCCCTTTACTAAATTATTCCTGAAAGAGCTGAGACTCTTCCAGGTTTGGTAGAAGGAGGCAAGTTGTAAACACTGTTGGTTGGGAGGGCATGATTATTACAGGTTTCAGTCACACAAGATGCAAATGAAGAAGTAAAACTTCAGGAGGAGCTATTTTAGTCTTTCTCCCCAGTGGGTAAACTGATTGGGAAAAGACAGTAACTCAATGTTACAATTTCTCATGCCTTATCTGCCCTATTTGACAAATCAAAAAAGAGAAGAGAGATTAGAAACCAGCTAGAATAAGCATGGCATTTCCCTTTTATTCATTTAACAGCCTGAACAGGGTAAATATGTATGGTTGTGGAACTGAAAAACTATAATTACTGGACAAACACTGGAAAGGACTCTTGACACCAAGGTCGTTAGTTTGAGGGCCATCTCTTCTGAGAAAAGGATTAACATTAGATTAGGAAGAAGCTCCAGTTTTGGAGACATTCCTACTGGTTATCAGTAAGCTTGTGTCTCTGTGGATGGATCATGACTGCTTCCATATCTGTCTGTTGGCAGCATTTAGTTCCTTTTGATTATAGGACTGTGATTCCCATTTCCTTGATTTGCTCAGCTGAGGGCCATGCCCAGATTCTACAGGTCACCCACATTCCTCGGCTCATGGTCCTTTCTTCCATCTTAAAGCCAGCAGTGGTAGGTTGAGCATGTTTCAAGCTTTGGATATCCCTGCCTTCTTCCATCTCATCTTTGTCTCAGTTTGGAAAGGTTCTCTGACTCATGTGATCAGATTGGGCCCACTTGAATAATCCAGGGTAATCTCATCATTTTAAGGCCTTAATCACATATGCAGAGTCCCATTTGCTATGTAAGATAATGTAGGTTCCAGGGCATTGGAGATGGACATCTTATTGGGTGCATTATTCAAACTATCATACAGACAATGCCAGAGCATTGCAGATGTTGCTGAAGTTACAGAACCGATTTACAAACATTTCGTATCCACATGGCATGGTTACTTGGTATATCTCCCTCCTTCCAGTGGTATCAAGGCTCCTCTATTTGACCAAACTCATCCAGATAGGTGGCTGCCTGACCATACAACCTTTTCCTAGCATTATTCTTTATCACGTTCTTGGGGGCTGATATATGTGTTATGTTCTTGTGTTGTCTTCTGCTTTTAACCACTCAAAGCTCACTTTGACAACCTTTTATACACATACACAGCTTCTTGAATCCCTTCCAACTTCTCTCACACACCTTCTTATTTAGTCTCCTGAATTTTCCTGATTGCCTCTGGGGGAAGAAATATTCTTACTCTCTTTTTCTTCCGGCCATTCTTTGTTTCATTTATAAGCTAAACATTCCAGTGTGAAACCAGCTTTAGGAAATAGCTTCTTCCCAAGAAGCTTGCTTTTACACATTCAGCTAATTCTAAATGGCAATGAGATTAAAAGAAAGGAGCTCAAAACTCTCACCTTGAGAAGTCAAAGCTTGGACAAGCATGACATATCCATACATCCGACCCTGGACTCTGAATTTTACATGTTTATATCATTGAAGTCTCTCAGCACACCCCACACTTTGGCGATTTGCATGGCTCTACCATATTCTTTGGATTAATTTATTGGAATTGGTTAACCAATCCCCAATTCCCTGTTTTTAAAACACAGCATGATGAAAGGAGTGACTGCTCATGTCATCTGTCTAGAAAATAGATTGGTACACTGAAATCTCAAATAAGATGCTGACCAGGAGCATTACTCATTTTAGGCTTTTACCATCAGTGAGTAAGAAAGTTACCTTGATTATTAGCACCAGCGAGACTTGTAATGGAGGCGGTTACTGAGATAAAGTTCAACCTTATCTTACAACTTTGACCAAACCAGCCCAAATCACAAACAGGCATGAGATTACTATATGTCGGGACTGCTTTGAGTCCCTGAAGCACAGAGCCACTTTTACAACTGGAGTCAATGAGGAGGCTGCACAGTGCAGTGCTATTTACAATAGGAAAACTATGGTAACAACCCAAGTGCCCACCGATGTGGAGTTGGTTAGATAAATTAAGGTCCACATGATGGAATATCTCGCAGTTATTTAAAATGATGCTATGGAATGATATTTAGTGACACTGAAAAATTTCTTGCTAATACAAAAAAGTTAGGAAACAGGACATGTGATATTATCCAAATTGTGAGAAAATGTCCTTATAATATTATCCCACCTTTGGAAAATAACACAAATTTATTTGTACAAAAAGGAACATATGCACCAAATTGTTGTCTACATATCATTTTTTTCTTTCTGGTGGAATTCTAGGTGATATTTATTTTCAGTGTATTTGGTAATGGATATTAATACTTGGTAATCAATAAAAGTTAATATTTTAAAAAGCCAGTAGGGAACAATTCATCCAACTTATTTCTCAGGAAACCTAGACATTTAGAAATGCAAAGGCAAATCTTATGGTCCTCTACCCTCCCCACCCTGCCCCCAGCATCCCTGCTTAAATACCACCAGGCCCATAATCATGAACATTTATAAATGTTTCACCATTTTACCTCACTGAATTCTCACAATACCCTCAGAAAGTAGGACAGTTTAAGCAAGGAATAATCAGCTTTGTCTGGAAACCAGAAGCATATTTGTAAACCTTAGATTAGAAATGTTTTCTTTCCTAGAAATCTAGAGCAACGTTGAATCCCATCTATATGGGCTCCAAACCCTGAGGGAAAACCGTTTCCTCCAACTCCTTGCTGACCTTTTGCCAGTCTGGGCTCAGCTCCCGTGCTCCAGATGGCAGCTGATGGGGAAGCAGCTACAAAGTGTCCAAGGGGAGGTCAAGCGCTGACTCACCACGTTCATGAGAGGAGTCAGGCTGCTGTTTCTTCCTTTTCTTTAGTGTTAGAAAGAACACCATCCCACACACAGCAACCAGTATTACAAGGAGAGCCACAACCGGGAGGATGTGGCCTTTGTCGGGGTGGTGTTCCTTGGGTGGCTTTGCATCTAGAAATGACCACAAGTTTTCAATCAGCCAGGAAGGTTGATTATAAAAGGTTTATAATTACTGCTGTTGTTCCCTTTATTCCCATGCTGGCAGCTCCCTGGGGCTCTACTGCCAGAGGAGCTTGAAATCCACAGTATGAGCCCATAGGAAGTCCCAGTTGCAGGGTCTCAGCAGCTAACTAAGGCCTCTGGCCAAATGCTTGGACTAAACTGTCTTCCCTTCCTGGAGGCGGGGATGACAGTGACTGTGATCTAGAAGGAGAGGGTCAGCGGGCCCTTGGTTCTGGGCTCTGGGTTGGGTAGCCATGCCTAGGCTCTGAATACACAGTCATCCGATCAGCACCGGGCTTCCTCAGCCCCAGGTGCGGTCAGGCCTAGGTCCTAGAGCTCCCTGTGACAACCCCTCCATCAGCTATCACCTCCTGGTCGTGCCGCACACACCTCTTCCCTGGACGAATAGGCACCTCCTTATAGGCCTCCTCCTACCTCCAGTTTTTGTTTGTTTGTTTTTTTCCACTCAGATCATGCAGATTTCCTCAAGCCTGGCTTTCAGCATGTCACATCTACTAGAAAACCTTTAATATCTCCTTATGCCCTGAGGAACCAGGGTCAGAATTGACTCCTGGGAGGTCAGGACTTAATTCCTTGCATGGGACTCCTAAGTTTCTCAGAAGTTGAAAAACAGGCTTTGGAGGGAAGCTAAGAACTGAGAGGCCCACTTTATAGACATTTACGAGAGCAGTTCTGGTAGTCGATCTCATACTACAGGAGAATAGGATCAGCTGACCTCCCATCAGTTTAGCTACAATTTATGGACACATGCCCTGTTCCTGGGACATTCAGAAAAGGAGTTGTTGGCATTGCAGGCCGTATTCAGCACTTTTTGAGTCTGTCCACGTTTATGTCCCTTGGGCCTATTCAGCATTCCCTTTAAAGGGAGTTACACCTGTTAACATGGAGGTTGATACCTTTTGATACCCAGAAAGTTTCCTTGGGTCTAACCTTCTCAGATCAAGCCATAGAACAGGGACACCGAATGAGTGCCGTCTTCCTGAGGCAGCTAGAGCTGAGGTGTTTTCTGACAGTGGCAGCTGGGAAGGTTTGGGCAGGAGCTGAGAAGCTAAAGGTGGGCCATGATGAAGCCGTATACAGATGAGAAGCTCTTCTCATCTGTAGGCTGTGGGAGCCACGGCGGAGGCCCCCAGGGCATGTCATGTGTGGGGATGTTGGTGGGTCAAACAACGTGCTGAATTTCAGGGATAGCTTGGGAGACAGACTTCTGTGAGGCCAAGAGAGGCTGCAGTAGAAGCAACTAGGACGGGATGGGTGCTCTCACCATTTCCTGGACTCTCCAGGGTGGAGGTGTCTGAGCAGAAGGAAATCAGTACCAGGACAGAGGATTGGCCAGCTGATAAAGCTGGCCGGTGAGGGCAATGCCAGGGCCTGTCCGTTAAAATGTGTCCTAGGCCAAGTTATGTTTGAACAATGAGACACCAGGAGAAAGGTGGCAGCAAAGTCAGAGGGTGGAGTAGTCAATGGATAAATTCATTCGTGGTGGGCGGGGGCAAACCAAGGGGCTGGCGCTGGCCAAGAGACAAGCAAGCAGAAGGCAGATGGGTGGGGGGAGGGGTCAGGCCCAGAGGAAGCCGTGACAGGAGTGGTGTGGCCTTTCTTCCAGGACAGAATCTCCAAGTTACTGCTGCTTAAAAGTGGGATCTCAAATATGGATTCATTTCCTCCAGGGCATATCTGTAACTTTAAAATGGCAAGTTCCCATTAGCTCCTATGGAAACTCTTTAGTTTCAGCGCTTACGTCCAGCTGGAGTGGTCCCCATACTACATTATCCACGTACCACAAGAATTTCTGCTCCTGAGTCTTTCCATGACACAGAAGCCCTGATGTCCACCACCGCCACCTGTGCCCACATCAGACACTGCTAATCAGTTGTGGTCCTCTCACCTTCTAAGCCTGGACGCTGTCTCAGAATTTTTCTTCCTGTGCAGGAGGCCACCGCAAGTCTGAGCACCTGTCATCTCTTCACAACACTTATTAAGTCCACTTATTTCTTGTAGGTGTTATAAGGTCCCACTTTCTTTAGGGAGACTTCCCTGACCCTCAGGGAATTTGCCTACATCTGAATGCCTATAAAACTGATTTTCAGTCAGTCTTGTTTTAAATTTAGTCACATATTTCCATGGGATATAACTGAGATTCTGATTCAGTCTTGTTATGTGTGCACATCATGGAGGTCTGATTGTATTGGAAGGGCCTCAAGGGCAGAGAGTAATGTCATACCTTTTAGTTTTCACCCCTACCCCATGTCTACACTGCTTCTGTATCATTCTGACTCATAACAAGTGTTGTGTGTATGCATGAAATGTGTGTGTGTGTGTGTGTGTGTGTGTGCGCGCTTTAATGAACAGAAGAATTCTAATCTGGAGGAATCCTGCACTTTCTGACTTAAACTTCAGAATCTTTTATCCAAAGGTAGCCCCAGATCTGTCATTTTCAGAGCTAAGAACATATTTCCTTAACAGCAGCATGTGTGCATGACCTCCTGGGCCTTACAGCACTCAGATGAAGTAGAAACTCTCTGCCTGGGTCCTTCTTAATAGTATCATAAAATGGCCCAGTTGGAGCTTTCCTGACAAGCAGGAGACATTGGATGAGCTGACTTAAGCATTTGTATATAATACCTAATGAAAGAAATAGCCCTGGGAAGCAGTTTTACCTATATTGTAAGGTAGGGAGAGAAGTTGCGTCTCCATTGCCTCTGGTTGCAGGACACAGTAGATGCTCACATTGTTTGTTTCAGAAGGGATTGTAAAAGAGAAGCTGATAGAAACGCTGTACAGTTCTGTGACATTATTTTGAGATTTCTTCATGACAGCATCATACTTAGTAGTTGAATTCTCATTTTCTAGGATAAAATACATCTCCTTAGGTTCTGGGTAGCCTTGCATAGACGAGCAGGTCAAATTTATGATGATGTCAGAATTTTCTGTTCTATTAGAAATTAACATTATTTCAGGTTGACTGAAGTTAGCTGAAAGAAGAAGAGAGACACAAAAAAAGAAATCAGTCTAAATTTAGCCGTATCTAGAAAAGAACAGCAAACAACTAGGTACCTGATCTGGGAACTCACTGAGGGCATACCTGGAAGCACAGGGTGCCTAAACTGTGGGCCTCTGTCCATAGTGAGGGCCCTATATTTATTTTTCAAGAAGAGAACTATGGGCTATGCTTACTTCCTGCTTACACAAATCAAGGCGGGTGTCCTCTGAGGAACAGGGGGACTGAAATTGAGTCACCAAAGATTCACAAAGAGGCCATTGTTCTAGGGAGTAGAGTCTAGGGAAGACGTTGTCTGACTTTAGGACCCAAGTGTCCCATGGAGTATATTCCAGCTTGCCAGATTGAGAGAGCAGAAAGGATTCGAGGCTAAAGTCACACCAGGAACTACCAGAGTTCATGACGTTGGCATGCTGTGGGCCATATTTTCCAGAAACTCAAGCAGGCTGGTGGTAAATGAGTGGATGGGGATTTTGGATTTAGAAATTTAGAATACTGATTTTGGGCATGACTGTCAAGATGTCTTCATTTTATACTATACAATGAAGGCCAAACCCAGCCATTGTTAGGGAAAATACATCACCTTGATAAATACAGAGCTTCTCTTGCCTTGGTTTGCCCTTCAGATTTTTATGGCTGTAGAGGATCACTGGCACCTAGCCCCTTCTGCTCTTCTTCTTCTATAGTAACTAGGGAGTTTTGCAGGCTCTGCATACTAATTTATCATTTCATGTATTGTTTTCTAAAACTTCAGTGATTTGCATGCTATCTTTACAAATTTTGCTGTATCAACATACTACTTAAGCACTCGGCATGCTCTTTATGTGGGAGGTGGATTGCCACGGTGCCACCTACTCAGCCTCATTAGCAATATCTGTGAAATCACACATTAGATAGTTTTTCTAATACACATTAAAATAAATAAAAAACTGTTAAAATTCTAAAAAATGATTGTGTCCCACCTAAAACATACCATGTTCCTCAGTGATACCTGGCCATACTTTGAAAACATTGATTTAGCACTGGATTAAATGTTCCCAAAGCCCTGTAGCCTTGTTTGAATCACACAGGACTTACAGGGAGCAACTCTCCATTCTATTTCTACTTTTGCCTCTGCTTTACTCTGTGGTGTCAGAATTGGTGTTGGTCTGCCTTTTTCAGTTTCATTAAAAATTAATGTGGATCTAGCAATCCCACACCTGGGTATCTGTCCTAGAGAAATGAAAATTTATGGTCATACAAAAATTTGTGCATGAATGTTTATGACAGGTCTTATTCATCACAGCACCAAACTGAAAACAACCCATTATCTTTCCATGGGTTGAATGGATAAACAATAGAATGTGATAAACTCAACAATAAACAAGGAACAGGCTTTTGACAAATGCAACAACTTGGATGAATCTCAAAGACATTTCATTGAATGAAAGAAGCTGATCTTAAAAGGTTACATGCTGCTGATGGCTTCATTTCTGTGATGTTCTCCAAAAACAAGACCATTGGATGCAAAACAGGTTATGCATATGGAGAAGGTATGATTATAAAGGATAGCATGAAGAAATTACTTTAGGGAGATAGAAATGTTTTATACCCTCTTTATAGTCGTGATTATGTAAATCTATTCATAAGTTAAAATTAACAGAACTATGTGCCAAAATTAAAATAATTAATTTTATTGTATTATATATTTTTAAAAATCAGTAATGATATTTTGGTTTTTCATCGCCTGGAAAAACAGAGGAGCTGTATTGCCAATTTTAGGATATTGGTATTTCCCTTCTGTGTACCAGGCTCATGGTTAGGCAGCCAACCACTTACAAGCAGCCTCCAGGAGGTTGAAGGGAAAACCCAAACCACTCACCTGTCACCCTCGCTGGGAACTCTGGGCAAAGATTTTACTGGGTGAGAAATCGTAGACCAAAGGAGAAAATGAATGTAAAAGAAACTTGAGGCCTGTTTGGATATTTAAACTTAATTATGGCCAAATTGCTCATAGTTTTCACTTAACCACATCACCTTTGTTCAGTTAGCACTATTTTGTCCCCAAAGCAGATTCTTACTGACCCTGCAGAAGGAAACTATGAAAAATACAAAGGACTTTCAATTCCCTACTCCCAAAGCCTGCATTCCCTTCAGATGGATTTGGCAGCAATGGCTGTCCTCTGCCTTCTGTCCCCTGGCCCCTTCCTTCCCCCACCGGCGTTTCTCTGCTCATTGCCATCTCATCTGAGAAGGCCAAGATCTGAGAGTGCTGCTGACTACATACCGACCACCGACAGCTCAGAACTCATATGGTAGATGTGAACGAGTCCTTTAGGCTCTTGACGATGGATGAAACATTGATACAAGCCTTTGTCCTTGATCTGAAGGTTGTGCAGTCTCAGGGTCCAGTTGTCCTGGTCAAAGCTTGTGCGGCCCTTATACTTGGGATGAACGTTGTGAGGTTTCTCTTTGCCTTTGTATAGCTCATACAGAACCAGCTTATCCTGCTTCTGCCAAAACACCACCAGCTCTTCCAGGCTTATGTTCTGAGAGTTTGTAAAGTGGCATGGCAGGTCTCCAGTCTGGTCAAAATATGCCTGACTCTTTGTGGAAGCAGCACCTGAAGAAGGAAATGTGGAGACTGGGGAAGGAGAAACAAGAGGGAAGAAAAAAACCACAATTCCATTTCTCCTTATAAAATATCCACAGGTTATCTTATCAGTGATGATACTGAGCAACTAGATAGTAAAGTCTGGAACTATGCATACATACTGGAATCTGGAGAGTAAGAGTTTTGTCCTCACTCCACTACTAACTAAAAGTGGGCCTTATGCAAAATGCAACCGCTGTGAGACTCAGTTTCCTTATCTGTTTAATGAAGGGAAGGACTAAGTGTTTTATGGATCTTTCTAGTACTATGGTTGTGTGAATTTAAATTTAAATCCCAGAATAGGGAAAACCAGCAGTTAGACCATTCATTCATCCTTCTATTACCTTCCTATAACCTGAATATTGATTCTCTTCACTGTAGCTCTTACAGGCCCCATTGCTTCTATACTTCACCAAAAGCTCTCCCTTCCCCTTCCTGCCCCTTTGCCCTTTGGCCTACTGCAGTGAAAAGCTTTCTGATTATGGTAACGTATGTGATATCCTTATTTTCATTAGGCTGAGTAGTTGGGGGTCACACTGAGTAATATATTTGAAATTCATATGGTTTCCTTTAGAGGTTCCCTCATGACCACCACTCCCATCTCCCAAGGGCACAAACCAGTTTGGAAATGACATAAATAGTCAACCAAGGCCTCTGTTCTCGGTGACCTCTCTAAACTCAGGGATCAGAAAGAGAACTGGGCAAATACGATGGTTGTTTTGGGACTGTGGTGGTCAAAGGCCATTTAAGGTACATGAATGAAATGCTGGAAATGAATCATAGATGGGAAGGTGAGGATGTGCTTTTGGGGAAACCCCAGGTACCACAAACTGGTTCCCAGTATGCACTGTCCCTGGAAATTTCTACAGCCCCTGGAGGATATGCTGGGAGAGTTCAGAGGAAGGGATATAGGTCACCTGGCTCCTTAAATGTGAATGATTATAGGATTTTTGTAGGACCCATGCCAGGTCACAGAATTACCTGAGGCTTGGCTATGGAGTAGTGATGGGTGAGAAGTGCAGGGTAAGTGGGTAAATGCTATTTCTTAGTTAATATGAAGTTGATGCCCCCCCTAGGGATAAAGTTAGGGTGGGTTCTAAATAAAGCTTCATCATTCAGGACTTGAGTGAAGGGATGTTGACATTAAGGAGAAAGGGGGAGGTAAGTTGGTGAGAGAGATGAGAGGAGTTTCATTTGAGGTGTTGTTTGAAGAGTGGTAGAAGACATTAAATTGATCTAATCAAAGGGTTTCTCTTCTAAGAGAGGGAAAGACATACACTTGGCCAAATTGAACTGTGTGCAGAGTGGCCAGCGAGAACACATACTCAAGGGGGATGGTGGTGGTCTTGAGCTCTAAGGGAAGAGGACTCCAGGCATCAGTGAGAGCCGGCACAAGTTCAAATCACTGCCTATTGCATTACCCTGTGAAACGCTTGCAAGTATAAAATGTAGCATCTGTACAGGATGCATTCATTCTCACACAGGAGGGAGGTGGGAGGATCTACCTGGATACCTAGAACAGTGAAAGAGAGACCTAAGGAAGATTCACAGTATTCAGTAATTACCTTAAGGGATCCTGGGCCCCTGCTACAACTTTGCTGAACTCTGAATAATAATGTGAGAGTGCCACCTACTGTAAAAGCTTCTAGCAGCTATCTCTGGGGAAACTCATTCTGGTTTGATCACTAATTTGCTCTATGATAGAGAGCAGACGACCTAAGGGAGAAACCAAACCCATAGTTGAAAATTCTGCCAATGAACAGTCGGCATTTTACTATTACTCAGCAGTCGGGTGCACCTTCTGGGCCTGGAAGTGACTTCACCTTTGCTTTCTTCGGTCTTCTTGATTTAAGGTTGTTTCTCTGCAGAGCCTCAGAGTATCTTCTCTCCTTCCCCCCACTTTCTCCACTCTCAGACTGGTCCAATTTCCCTGACCCAGGCCCCCTCTCTCAAAGACTGTGAGGGCTTTTCCTTCCACCTTTCTAACTGCACCCCTCCTCATCTACCAACAGAAAGCGTGGTCTGTGTTTTAAAGGCATTGGTGTCATGAGGGTGCGGGGGGTGGGGGGGTATTTGCTGGCTGGTCAGAGATGCAGAATCTCTGGCTCCACCCAGGCCTACTGAGTCAGAATCTGCATTTTAACAAGAGAAGCTGCAGTAGAGGATCCAGGCCTCCTGAGTGGAACAGAGAAGATAATAACAAGAAAAAAAGTTGTTTCTATCTGTGCCTCCTCAAACTTCTCTCCTCACCCTGGGGTGGAAATCACTCTGAAGCTCATTCTGAGTGGAACTGAGAGTATTTCACAATTTACACTCCATAGTTCCTCACCAGTCACTGGCTTCCATGACATTACTCAGAGCTAATGTGCCAATCCCTTCTCTGACAATGTGGTGAAGATTTAGCTTAAGGTCTGTTTTCCCTAAGTGGTCTCAAGCCTCCCCCGTTATGACCCCAGGCCTTAGGCCACCCAGCTATGGACTCGCTGGACTCCACTGGTGGGGAAGCATTGAGATTTTCTCCCTTGCCCAGCACTTGGGTAGTAGAAATGGTCTGGGTTTCATTATAACTGGTTGCTATGGTGATGGCAGGAGCCATCTAGCATTCGAGAATCCATCTAGACTCTTCTGTAATCATCTGGGGGAGTTTGTTTCAAAGTCCTCAAATACTTGAGGACTTCCTTAGCAATACACTGTTCGAATGTCACACAAAAACTATAGTTTTTTATAGTCTTTTAACCTTCTGAGGTCTCTGACCCTGCCTTCCAGGAGTCTTCCCTGGTCTCTACCCTAAATGCATGTTTTATATATTTAAGTATCATCTCTTCCTCATGTTACTATGCTTATCTGTACTCACAAATTTTACTTTTTTTACTAAACTTCCTTCAAAGCTTTACTAGGCCCTCTGAAAAGCTCATTCCATTGTAATAAACCTTCTACATCTTCAACCTCTCCATCAAATGTTTCCCCCAAAGTTGTGCTTTCATTGAAATGTGGCCCTACCTGAAGGACCCCACTTGTCCCCCGCCACTGCTGTTTTATCATACTTCACAGGGCCCTTGGGCAACCCTCTTCCCCTTTTAAGGTGTCTCCCTCTCTCATTGCTATTAGCTACTAATCATTTGTTACTACTTCCTTGTTTACCAAGAATTTTGGTGTCAGATGCAAGGGCTTTCTTTCCAATCAACTATTATAATCAGTCTGTGTGAGGTCAGCATGCATACATTCACCAACAATTTGCCTCAAAGTCCTTTGATCCTTTCCACTTTAAAGATATTCATTCACAAGCTACCTCAGCAGCCCCTTTCCCATGACATAACCCTGAACCTTATCACCAAGAACAGCTTTACTCCTAGAATCTGAAACCTCAAAGTACCTATCTCTTGTCCACAGACTATCTGTCTTCGATATTTGCTCTTGATTACTCCATGTACATCTGTTCTTTGGCTTGATCAGGACATCAGCTTTATCCAGTCTAGTCCCCTGTAGTACAGTGTTTTCCAGAAGAACCCTCTGCAGTGATGGAAATATTACTGTCTGTGCTGGCCAACATGGTAGTCGCCAGCCACTGTAGCCATTGAACATTTGATATGCAGCTAGTATGACTGAGAAACAGAGTTTTTAATCTTATTTAATTTTAACTAATTTAAATAGCCACATGTTGCTTGCGGCTGCCATATTAGATAGCATAGAGACAATGTACCTTTTCAGTCATTTTCTTGCCAGCAACTTCAATAAACTGAAACTGGACCCTTTGTGCAGAATTCATCCCGAGAACACTCTACCTTTGATCCAGATACTTGTTCTCACAACAGTGTTTGAGCACTCCTGGAGGAAATTATTCAGTGGTTTGGACTGGTGACATTACAAATCTGTGGTCTCTCGTTCCACTTACCTTGGCCTCTAGACTGCTCACCCTGCTTACTGCTCTCTACCTTCCTCACAGCGAGTTCCTTCAGCAGTACTCTCTGCTTTTAGTTTCTCTTTCTTTAAAGTCAACTCCCTGAAAGAGTAAGTAGCAATTGCTGCCTTCATTCCCAGCCTCTGTCCTCCATCTGTCTGCCGGAACTTCCCTGGCAAAGGTTGTCAGTGACTTCCCACCAAATATGGAGCTCTTTTCGGACCTCATCTTATTTGACCACTCTGCTGCATGTCATGCTGTTGGCCATCTCTCTCCTTCTTGAGGCTCTGGTCATTTCCAATTCCTGACCTCCTGGTCAATTTTCTCTGATCACTTCTTAAATACTGATTATCTCAAGTGCCTGCTCTTGATCTTTTCCCTACTCTCCAGGCTCTGGTTTTCCTCCTCTGCCCAGTATAAGCTAATAACTCCCAGGTGCTTATCTCCAGCCAATAACTTTCAGTGGGGTTCTGGATACCCATATCTAACTGCCTGATGGATACTGCTATTTAGATGGCAATAGATGCTCTCATTCTCCCCTCCAGATTTTACTGTCCTCTATCTCAATGAATGGTTCCCCCACTTGCTGCTGTCAGTAATCACCTGAATCATCTGTAAAAAATAACTGAGAAGGTCTGCACAGGTGTGGCTGAGGCGATCCAGAACTACTACAGTTAGAGCTGAACTCTAATATGGTAAGAGAAGGGTGAGGAGACACTATGGAACAACAAAAAAGGAGCCATCGGAGAAAAAAGAATTTTATATTTATCTGGAGATCTTAAGGACATCATCTTTTACATTATAACAAAGATTCTTTGCTTCAACAAAATTTAGGCAGGCTTCTGACTCATAGGCTCATCTGTGTACTTCCTTATAAAATCCAGTTCTAGCAAGAACCTTGCGAAGTCAGTTTAACCAGAGTCCTCCACCCTCACTACCTGATCACCTTTGAATATCTGATCAGGCTTCATTATCCCCCCGGGTGATGTCTGGTCCCCCTGGCCTGTCTTTAGCAAGAATCCTGGTAGGCTGGTTTAGCCAGAATCCCCCCTACCCGTGATGTCTCCTCTTAGTGATTTTCCATCCACTGAAACTACCCCCACAAGCTGGCTATAAAATCCCACTTGCCCCTGCTATTTGGAGTTGAGCCCCATATCTCTCTCCCTCACTGTAAAATCCCTTTGCAGTAGTCCCATGCCCATCTCAATAGCACCCCTGCCCCTTGAATAAAGTCTACTGTGCTTTAATAAGTGTCACTGAATTTTTTTTCTTTAACAGTTATTAAAGAGAGCTTCTGTTATAGGGCAATGATAGTTTTCCAGGAGTTTTCATGGCCTAGATGATATTTCTGTTAAGAGTAGCATGCTTTGATTTCATCCTTACCATGTATCGTATTATATATAAATATAAGGTACATAATTATGTATATTTATATACTAAATATATAATATATGTATGTTTTACAAAATATATAACATATACTATATGTTATATGGAATACAATCTATTAAATATATATGAAACATCATATAGTGTAAATTTTAAATGTAAAGCACTGTTATGTTCATAAACCAGCTCCTTTGAAGTACAGGCCATCAGACTGCAGCACCCAATACCACTTACTGCTGTTGTTATTCATCTTCTTCCTAGATGCCCCCTTATTCCCTAAAGATCTGAGCACCTGGCTTGCCACAGCCATCTTCATTTTTCTTCCTTCTCTCCCAAGTCCTAAGTACTGGGCTGGTCATTGTGATGAGTGGGGCCAGGGCCCAAGCCTTGGGACAGCTGTGTTGGCTACAGGGAAGGTGGAAGGTGTGCTGGGAGGGGGCTTGTGAACTTGGCTGCGCACACTTTCCCCAAGGAACAAATCCTGCCACTCATGAGTAGTTCAGTAACAAGAGTTAGGAGAAGCTGCCTACCATCAAGTTTCAGTGAACAGATACTGAATCTACACTGCTGGGCATGAATCCCAGCTCTGCCACTTACTAGCTATGTTCATATTAGGCAAATTACTTAACCTCTCTGAGCTTTAGTTTCTACATCTATAAAATGGGGAATCATAATAAGACCTAAAGCAGAGTTATTGTGATATTTAACTTAATATTTACAAAACGCTTAGAACAGTACTGGCACAAGGTAAGTGCCACATCTAAGTATTTATCACATAAAATAAGTAGTGGAACAGAAATGGCTGCTGCATAATGTTCTCCAGAGCCTTTTCTTATCCAGTTTTTGTCTTGCTCTCACTCACACATACCTTCTACCTCCCCACAAGCTAAGGTAGTGGGTCATCGGCCTTGGGAGGTGGAAACTGCTGTTTTAACCTAAGTCAGTGAAGTGATCACTTAGCACACCCACAGGCCTCACATTCACGGACTCCGCAGGCTCCAAGCTGCTAGCAGAAAACTGCCATCACAGAAGGCCTGCCCAGCCAACATTAATCCGAGGGAGTCTCTGCAACACTGAGCCCTCCTCAGCCACAGCAGGCATGAGGACCGTGGCCAAGGGCCTGGGGTGTGGCCATTTGGAGGAGGTGAACTCACGGCCGGGCTGCTTAGCCAGGGGTAGGCTCAGCTCGCCGTCCCGTCTGCCCCACACCAGGCCTGCGGTGGCTGCCCCTCAGTGCTGAGGGTGGAGACAAGGAGCAGCAGGAAGGGGTGGGACCAGAGAAACGAAAGGCACCTAGTCATAGGACATGTGGCAGGGACCTTGGCTACCCCCTGTTTACAGATGAAGAAACTGAAACTCAGAGAGGAGTAGAGAACAGGGAAGATCCGAGTTCTGTGAGGTCTGGCACTTCTAAAAAAAAATTTTTTTGGCGGGGGAGGGGCTTTTTAAGAAAAAGAATCCAAATTCAAATCCCAAACGCCCATGGCCACTACGCCACTACTCAAAGGGAGGAGAGTGTGGTGGAGACAAACGCTGCAGTGGAAAGGGAACAGTGGTCTTAACTTACTGTAGTTAATATATGTGGCTTCTGAAAATTTTACCAAAGCGTAAGACACATGCCCACAGTGTCAGGGCCCCTCATGGAGTCTCAGAAGGGCCTTTGAGAATGGCTTGTGCAAGTGAGAAGCCCTGCAGCTCAGCTTCTGTAGTGTCACTGTCAACTGACTTATGCAGCTAGCTGAAGGTCCCTGCGGCAGGCGGCACAAGGCCTGGGGTTCCCGATGCTCCTGGTAAGCGGCGGCAGCATGCTGTATAGGTGTGCTGGTGGCAGGCAGTGGAGGGCGAGAGGCAAGGTAGGAGACAAGGAAACCACTGCTCCCTAATGCAAGGAGACTTTGAGAAGCCCTTCAGCTGTTTCCTAAAAGCCTGAGAACGCCAGAAATGGGAGCAGAGAAGACCAGAAGAGAGCATGTGTGGAGCAGAGAATTGAGCCTCAGGGGCGTCAGAGCAGGGACTTTCCTTTGGCTGCCCTGGTGCCTCTGGACAAGCCAGTCTGCCCTGCCTCGTTCATCCAGTGCCCCGGGTGTGGGATGGCAGCGGAGGAGGGTGCACAGAAGTGTAGGGCTCCCTCCCAGGTGGGGCCTGCCATCAGCTGAAATACCTGTTCCCAATCATGATGCTTCCTTCTTCTCCAGAAAAGTCTTTTTTGTATGTGGTATTGTGCAACCCTGGATAGAAAGTGAGTGAACCCACCAAGTCTCAGGCCTTGGCTTATAGTCAGACTCATCGGAAGATAGCGGAAGGATTCTTGGACTTTACAAAGCCAAAAGGTTCTTACCAGAGAGCAGGAGGGCCATCATACAGAGAGTGCCACTCAGTCCCATGGTGCTAGAGTTAAAAAAGAAAAGATAAAATTTGATTAGGAAGTGAAACCAAAAACCAAAACGTGACAAGTGGACTTTGGGATTCACTTAGGCCCATGGGTGTGGCAGAGACCATACTGTGTGTTCACCAAGCCCGTTTCCTCATCCTCCTAGCTCAACAGATACACCCTATTTCCGAGCCTCTCCTGCAGTTAGGTGGGCCATGTGATTGGGTTCCAGTCAATGGAACTGTAGGCAGAAAAGACAGGTGTTACATCCAGCTCCCCCCGCTAAGCCCTCATCCCTCCTCTCTTTCCTTCCCACCTTCCTGGAAGCAGGGGACCCACAGGAGGAGTCAAGAGCCTAGAGGAAGGCAAAGCCTCACTATGAAAGGAGGATAGTTTGGCAAACGAATTAATAAAACAGCTCTCTCCACTGCACAGTGATCCATGGACTGTGACATGAGCAAAAAGTAACCTTTTGTCGTGTTAAGTTAATGAAGCTTTTGGGGTTGGTTTATTGCAGTAGCTAGCATTCCTTACCTTGACTGATACACTGGGTATGACTGGGCAAATGGAGAGTGTTTATGTTTAGAAATCAACTTGCCTTTGGTTTCTCTGTGGTTCTCAAAATTGAATGTGCATAAAAATCATCTGGGAGGATGTGTTGAAGAAGTTTCCTGGGCCTTGTCTGCAGATATTCTAAGTTGGGTGACACCCATGTCTAAGACACTCACAGGTAATGATGCTGCTGATGGCGGAAGGGCCCCACTTTGAGAAACACTGCACTGAAGTATCCACTTCCTCTACATGATGGAGCCAAGGCAAATGGCAGGCATTGCTTTATAACCTCTGTATTCTCTTTTTTCCTCTCCCTCCCTCCAACTTTCTTTACCCACTTACCCCAACTTAGATCAAAAAGGCTGTAGAGTGGCTCACAGGAAAGCATAGAATAAGGAAAGATGACCAACATTAGAAACAGGTGAAAAGCAAACCAAGCACAGGAATATAAAACAGAGCCAAGTGCAAGGCTGATGCTAAATGTTTACCATAGAAGTCGGTCCACCCTGCATGGTGCAGCTCACAGGTTGGGCTTGAGGCTTTTTAACAGCCAAAGTGGAAAGGAAAACCTACTTGATGAATTAATTTATAGATCTGTCCATAAAATATAAAGAAAACATGCTCAGGAGAAGATGCACAATTATTCCTGATCCTATAGTAGAAATTTCTTCCTTGGTGGGGATTTGTCTAGAAGCCATTCCTGATCCCTTTGGGCTATGCTACACACCCTTCTTTCTGCTCCCATAACACCCAGCCCAGAGCTTTGGGCTAAAAGCATCTGTTATGTTGCTTCCCTTCTTGACCATATCTTCTTCTTTTTTGATTAAAAATTTTTGAATAGATCATCCTGCACATGGTACTAACTTTAAAAGGTAAGGGTGATAATTAGTGGAAAGCAAGCATCTCTCCCATCCCTGGTCTCTACCCCACATCCGTGTCTCGTTTACCTCACAAACATTACTGGAGTGACCACTGTTTCCTCTTCATATTTCTTGCCTCTACTTGAAGGTATTTTAGGCAAAACCAATGAAAACATGGACCCATATTCTTTTTTCATTTTTATTTTTAAACATGAATGGTAGCATACCAGAAACA
This sequence comes from Smutsia gigantea, assembly GCA_032199065.1. Lineage (NCBI taxonomy): Eukaryota > Metazoa > Chordata > Mammalia > Pholidota > Manidae > Smutsia > Smutsia gigantea. The sequence continues at coordinate 82,157 of JAVSCE010002740.1, read as the reverse complement.
GCTTTACACACTTACTACTACCCAGGAAATTTTGTTCTGCATCTGCACTTGCTAAGTATCCTCATTCTAACATTTGCATATTATTCTGTTGCATTCTATTAGATGGCAATAATTTATTTTACTAACCCCTATCAATGGACATTTAGGTATTTCCAATTTTTAGCTGCAGTGAAAAACCTTTACTATATACCAAATAACAAATGTGAAAGTAAGCTATCTTCCCAGAAGTAGAATAGCTTGACCAAAGGGCCAAAGTTATTTCAACTTTAATCTTCATAGATATTGAAAAATTGTTCTCCCCTAAGATTACATATTTCTGCTCCCATCAACAGAACATCAGCATGATAATTTTTACATAGCTTTTGTCAATATCATTTGCTTTCTAATTTGTGATCTCTACTAATAGAGGTTAAATGATATCTCATTGTAATTTTTTAAAATAATTTTTTGTTGTGGTAAAGTACATGTAAAATTTACCATCTTACTCATCTTAAAAAGTGTAGAGTGGTATTAAATACATTCACATTGTTGTGAACCATCACCACCATCCATCTCCACAACTCTTTCTATCTTGCATATCTGAAACTTTATACCTATTAAACAGTAAGTGCCAGTCTCCCCTCCCACCAGCTCCTGGGAACTACCATTCCACCTTCTGTATCCATGAATTTAACTACTTTAGGTACTTCATATAAGTGGAATCATACAGTTTTTGTCTTTTTGCAATTGGCTTATTATTTCATTAGCATGTATTCAAGGTTCATCCATGATGAAGCATGTATCAGAATTGCCTTCCTTTTTAAGGCTGAATAATATTCCACTGTATAAGTGTACCACATTTTATTTATCCATTCATCCGTTGATGTACACTTGGGTTGTTCCCTTTTTGGCTGTTGTGAATAATGCTATGAACATGGTATACAAGTATCTCTGTCCTGCTTTCATTTCTTCTGGCTATATCCTCAGAAGTAAAATTACTGGATCATATGGTAATTTTATTTTTAAACTTTATTTTTAAATCATATTTTGAAGAACTGCCATACTGTTTTCCATAGTAGCTGCACCATTGTATATTCCATTAACAGTGCATTAAGAGTTCCAATTTCTCCACATCTACCAACATTTGCTTTTTCTGTGGGGCTTGTTTCTGTAATATCCATCCTAATGGGTGTGAGGTGGTTCTCAATGTAATTTTAAAATAAATTTCTTTTATTATGAGTATGAACATCTTTTTAAACATATAAAAGATAATATTTCCTGTTCCAGGTACTGTCTATATATTTCTCTTGCCTTTACTTGAAATATTTATGTATTTTATATTTAAATAATTTTATGTTAAAAAAATTAGTGCTAATTTATATTTTAAAACTATTTTAAAAATTAGTGCTAATTAGTAATTAATTATAATAAAAAATTTAAATATAATTTGTATTTAAAAATTAGTGCTAATTAGTAACTAATTAGAAAATTAGTGCTTTGTGACAATAAGTTGCTAACATATTCAATTGCTTGAATCACATGGTAGGTGTTCAATATATGAACCTCATGCTTACTCTCAGATGCTCTCTCCCTCTCTTCCAGTGATTTCAATAGGTTTCAGAGCTTGGGGATTATCTTTTGGTCCAAAGCTGACACCACTCAGTGGTAGGGCCTGGAAAGAGAGTTCTCTGTTTGATTCCTGTGCACTTCCCCTTGCAAAAGCACCACTAACATCCTATTTGTCGTAGAATCTGAGGACTGGGAGACCTTTGAATCTGAATTCCCACTTAATATAGGAATTTCCCATTGTTTGCAAACCAAAAATCAGTATGCTTAACCTAACCACAGTTTTGTTTTGTTTTGTTTGTTTTTTCCCCCCGGAATGATGTATATATAGGGCAGGAACACAAATCAAATTATGTTTTGCTATAAATTTTACAAATAACCTTTAATTCAAATAATTAGAGGAAATCACTATGGCCCTGGGAAATCTCAGATAAGTGGTCCTTGCAATTCATGCAGTGGGAAGGAGCACTGGGTATCCCGAGGAAGTCAATACCATTTTTGACTTCTCTATTTGGAAACTCTTTCTCTTCCCCTGGGTGAGAAGCTGCCTCTCCTTAACTTCCTATCATCAATACTAGTGTTCTCTGGAACCACCCAAAGTGAGCCTAACACACTTCTGCCAAATCCCTTCAAGATCTGGGGGCAGTGATCACATCCCTCCTCACAGTCCTACCTAAGCCACGACAGTCCTAGGCCTCATTAGCATTAATCTGGGGCGTGTAGGCTGTCCTGGGCAACACTGGACACCACACAGTGTGTCAGAGATCCTATTCAAATACAGTGCCAAATACTTGATATTGACATGATCCTTTTTTATAAAGTATAAATGCACCATGTAAAGAATTTCTTTCAATACCAGCCACGGTGTAAGTACGAGGACAGTGGGTTGGGTCAAAAAGTCAATTTCTTCAATGTTGTTGGCTCTGAAGAAGAACAGAAATGTCACTGCTCCCTCAGGAATGAACGCCCAACCACAACCACGAGTCATTGCTTTCTCCAGAGGGCCTGAGAAGCAGAAACTCTTGTTTTTGGAGGGAGCAAGCAAGAAGGGGAATGGAAGAGGAAAGAACCTAAGTATTTATGGGGGCATTCTGAGAGGAGGTTTCTGTCAGCTCTGAGCAAAGAAGGTCCGTAGGTGGGAGAGCCAGTCAAAGACCTGACATGCGTAGCCTCCGTGGAGCTGGAGGTTCACTTCAGAAACCAGGGAAGAGCGCCATGGCACCCCACTGCCGGGACTAAAGTAGACGGTGAGCGAGCAACAGCTGAATGACTAGATACTAATGTTACTCACAAGGGGGAATTATTTGCCCCCATGTTACAGACGAAGAAATGGAGTCTCAGAGAGGTTTAGAAACTTGCTCTACCACCTGGCTACTAAATGGTAGAGTCGAGATTTAAACCCATGCAGCCTCGGCTGCATTCTTTTTAACACTGGTGTAATTCCTTTGAAAGTTCCAGCCAGTTTCAGCTATGCTGTGGAAACAAAGTGGAAAGGATTCTGATTCTACCCACTTTGGGGCACATCCCAAGGACCAGGTGTCATGGTGGCTCCTGGAATCAGAGTTTGACTCTCAGGGAGACAGCGTGGGATGGAGTTGGAGGGGGGCAAAAGTGTCCCTTTGCATCAGGGGACTTTCTGTCCTGAGTGTCCACTTATTCCAGAATTACGGCTTGAGCACCCATTATGTGTTAGGAAGAGAATATTCCTCACCACTCCAGCCCTGGAATGGGAATCCGTTTCCTGGCCTGGGCTTAGCTTCAGGCACACCTTACTGTGTTCACACCCAGAACAGCTCTGGGGATATGCATATTTGGACAGAAAAAGGAGGGGGTAGAGAAGGGATTTTTGTGTCTCAGTTCTGCAGGAGTATGTGGGAGCTAATTCAGACAAAGGTAGTATGAGGGCATGTGGGGTGGTGGCTAGCAAAGGGGTGGGACAGGGGAGTGCAGATACGATGACATGGGAAGTGAGAAAAGGGTACTAAGGCAGAAATTGGAGAACAAAAGGGAAACATAGTCTAGAATATTAGTAGTGATCAGGATATCAGGAAAAATGCTTATAAGTTTGCTGGTGTCTATGGAAGATTGTTCATTGAGACCATCTCTCATGCAAACATTCATGGAATTTACTCAGTGTCAGGCTTGATCCAGAGGTTGTGGGGATATAAAGATGTGTGAGCCTTTGTCCCTCACCCAGTCCTAAGCAGAAAGAGTGTTCACATATAACTACAGTGCCCCTTCCAGGACCCGTGGAGAAGGTGTCAGTGCTTACCTCCTCCAGGCACAGAGAAAAAGTCTGTGCTCCAAGCAAAGCAGGAGGCACCACAACCTCCATGGAGGGACTAGGCCAGCCTTAGCCCAGGCTCAGGGCCCAGCTGTTTGCCTTGTACCAGTTCAGACTGTGCCTGGACAAGCCAGGTGTGCTGGCCTTGCACTGTCTGCTGGGCGAGAGAGTGAAGTCCCAGGGGAACACGAGCTGCCTGGGGCCGTGGCCTGCCTCTGGTGTGACATGTGGCATGAATTACTTCTCAGAGCACTAAAACCTGAAGCTATACCTTTAGAGCAACTATTATTACCTGTGAGGTACTGGGAGGAAGAGGGTAGGCTTATTTCCTTTTAACATATTATCTGAACTGCAAAGTAAGAACGTGTTGGGAATTGAATGTATCTGAATTTTAACAAGGCTTCTGACAGGATGTCTCATGATATGCTTGAGACAATATGGAGAAAGGTGCAATGGATATTAGTTACTTGGCTGAAAACCTCTGCCATAATACCATTCATTCATTCATTCCTTTGCTTACTGAGTCAGGCCTTATGCAAGGTGCTGGGAATGTAAGGATGAGCAAACCCAGAAGCAGCTCCTCTTGATGTGATTGCTTACATTTCAGTGGAGGAGCAAGATAATGACCAAATAATCACACAAATAAACATAAAATTATAACAATGACAAGTGCCCCAGCAGAGAGGTTCGTTGTGCTTTGGGAGGCTGTAGTAGGAGTAGTCTAAACAGAGGTTTGAAGAGTGATGTGGTAGAATAAAGATGGACACATATTCTTTGCTGCTCCTCCCATGAAGAGGTAGGGTCTAATCTCTCCTTGAATCTGAGCTGGCCTTAGAGATATATTTGACCAGTAGAATGCCGTAGAAAGGATGTTTGGGACTTCTGAGGTGAAATCACAAGAAACCTTGCAGCTTCTGTCTTTCTTGGAATGCTCTTTCTGGGATACTGAGCCACCAGGTAAGAGATGCTCTGAGACCACCACGCCAGAGAGACCAGGTGTAGCTATTTGGGTCAACAGTCCCAGCTGGGCCCATCCTTCCAGCCATGTCCACCAAGTCACCAGATATGTGAGTAAAATCTTGGATCTTCGAGATCAGAAGTCAGCCAACTGCAACCTGCAGACCAAATCTGGCCACCGTCTATTTTTACAAATAAAGTTTTATTGGGATGCAGCCATACTCATTTATTTAATTACTGTCTATGGCTGCTTCTGTATTACAATGGTGGAGATAAGTAACTGACAGGACCGTATGACCTGCAATTCTGAAAATATTTTCTAACTGGCTTTTTACAGAAAAAAGTACTGATCCTTGCTCTACATCAGCACTGTCCAATAGAAATATAATGCAAGCCACATATGTAATTTGAACATTTTTAGTAGCCACATTAAAAATTTGAACATTAAAAATTTAAAAGAAATAGGTGACGTTAACTTTAATAATATATTTGATTTAGTCAATATATCTAAATTATTATAGTCTCAAACATGTAGTCAGTATAAAAATTATTAATGGATATTTTACATTCTCTTTTCCATACTAAATCTTCAAAATCTTTTGGGTAGTTTACACTCACAGCACATCTCATTTAAGACAGCTACATTTCAAGCTATCAGTAGTAGTCCAATTGGCTAGTGGCTACCGAGTTGGACAATGCAACTTCAGATCAACTCTATTCACTAGCGAACACCAAATCATCTTGGTTGACGCCATGGAGAAAGGAAAAATCACTCAGAAGCCTGCTCAAATTTCTGACCCCCACTATTGTGAAAGAGAATAAAATAGTCACTATTTTAAGCTACTAAATTTGGGGTCACACACCCATAGGTAAACAGACTGGCTTGATAAGTGCTAAGTAGGTGAAAGAAGTGGCCTAAAAGGCCACGCACATGTACAAAGGCACGGAGGCAGGAGGGGGCACATGAGAGAAGGTGGGTGTGGCTAAAATAATAGAGAGGTGGGAGACAAGGCTGGAGAGGTCAGTGGGAGCCAGACCATGCCTTTCTTGTGGGTCAGTTAAGGATTTTGGTCTTTATTCTGAGATCAACATGAACTGCTGAAGGAATTAGAGGAGGGACATAATCAGGTTTGTATTTTAAAAAGATGACTTTGGCTATTGTATACCAAATGGATAGTAGGGAGGACAGAACAGATGCTGGAAGACCAATCAGTTGGCTACTGCAGTCACTCAAATGAAAAAAAGATTGCCGTTTGGTGTAGCATGGCGGTGGTGGAAGTGGCAAGAGGTGAATAGGTTCAAGCAATTTAGCATTATAATCAACAGGATATGGTGATGGATTAAATATAGGAGATAAGGACAAGGTGTTGACTAATTGATTCATTTGATTCATTCATTCAATAACCGAGTGTCAGGAATCTTCTTACTTACTAGATGGTGGATGCTACAGGGCTCTGATTTTTTCTTTTCACTTTCACATATTTAGTAAAACTATGAATGAAAGCACAGGGGATACTTTTTCTTTCAAATGTGCAGATGACACAAATATAAACCAGACAGCTATTGGTCAGTTGGTCAGCTGAATTAATATTCATAGTCTGACAAGAGAATCTGATACCAACATGAATAATCTCATGAGGATGAGTGTAAAGATCTCTACTTCAGGTTTAAAATAACAACTGTTAGATGCATAGGTACAAAGAAGAAATGTCTATCCAGATTCATAGGAGGAAAAGGATGCTTTTATTCATTCCCTGATATTGTAGGTTAACCAAAATGTTAAAATAAGAGTCTATTCCCCTCAGTCACAAAAAAGAAGGAGCATAGCACAGCGATAGCATTTAGCTTTCCATTCTCCCGATATCAAGTTTGTGTACAAGACAGATGCCCGGTTCTTCATATCTAGAATTGGATCTTTCTGAGTCAAGGAGCACCCCCTTTTCAAATTATCAATGGTTTTGGAAACCATTTTTAACCTCATTGCCAAAAAGTGCCTACGGGTAAGCATACTGCAAAATTTGACACGTACCTCTCTGTGAGTCTGTGTGCATCTGGTCAAGGGCTCTACCTGCCACAGATCATACACAAAACTCACTAAAAGGCATCTATGCTAATCCTGGCCCCTAATGGAGCCCCTTCCTGTTCTCTCAGAACCAGAATAGTGGTCAAAGATAGAAAGGGCAAGGCTTCAAGGCAATGTTTCAATGTTTCAAGGGTTCAATTGGAGGGGATGTCCCCCTTTCCCCATTCTGCCTACTGGCCCTGTGCTGGTGCTTGGAATCCCCAATTACTCATCCCTTGGCTAAGGCATTTTTGAAAGCCCCTGTGAAAATGCAAATGCTGGCTAGAAGGGAGGAATGCTTTTTTGTTTTTAGCTTTTAAGAGCTAACTTCGAGTTGATTTTTCTAAATAGGTAATGGAACTCAGAAAGGAATCATGCTCATGAAGGACGGAGAACAGGGAATGGGGCCTTTCTCATCTGGATAGGGAGATGGGACATGCCGAAGACTTGCTTTTCTTCCTCTACACATATCCAAAATGGCGTTTATTTCAGAAACCTCAGCCTGAGGATAAGCCTGTGTATAGTTTGGAAACAAGTGTCTATATTAGGTTAGAGTTGAGGATTGCTTCCAATACAGGGTTGTGTGCCCAGCCTATGGCCCATCTTTCCTTCCTGCTCATCCCACACTGTTATCTGCCTGACAATGAAAGGTGACTTGTCAATGCTTGCCTGGACTCTAGATAACTTCCCAGGAACCTCCCCACCATCCTCTTGCTTGTTTCAGATGTGTTTTATTCTGGTTCTATCTCTTCACAGCTTCAATCTCCTGCCCCAGAGACTCTTAAATTAAACCAATCTCCTTCTGATGTTTGAAACTTGGTATTTGAACCTTGATTTTCTCCTAAAGATTCTGGCTTGGCTCACCTTTTCATCCTGTATGTTCTTTCTCTTCCCACCCTGGCCTTAGCTCCATAACCTCCAATCCCCTCCAGGAGGGGACATCTAATATCCAGGGATTTGAGAGTAACCAAAATATCAAGCTCAAAGACCTAGCTATTAAACACTGAGCATAATCACAAAGAACCACTCCCTTCCCTCCAAAGCACTTGCTATATGGTCATTTTTAGTGTGACTATTTAATTAATACTGTTTTTCTACTAGGCTAGAAGCTTCTAGCATACAGGGATCATGTCTTTTATGATCCCTGTTAAAAACTCAGTGACTGGAATGTAGTAAGCACATAGCACACATGATTGAACAGTTTATACATCAGAACACACGAATGAACAAAGATTCATGAAAGCTTCCATCATACACAGGACAGCGCACATACACAGCATTAATGGTATCTGCAGCAGCAAACAGAAGATCTAATATGGAACTATAAACTTGTGCACATAATTAAATAGACTTATTTTAGTCCAGAGTGTTAGTCCCAAGATTGAAGTTGCACATAGGAAGAATAGGCCATGTCCTTAGTTATTACAATTTGAGGGAAGTGGGGAATTCCCTTAGCCAAAAATTATTTTCACCTTTCTCTCCAGAACCTTAACTATTAGTGGAGGCACTATTTTAAGCCTATTTGCAAAATGCAAATATGTTCATGGTATACAGAACACGATAAACCACTCCCTGGGCTCTTTTTTGACCTAAAACTATTTCTTCCCAAATGAGCTATTGGTTTCTGGTGCCAAGAGGGGCCAATACTGGGATGGAGCACTTGGATGTGAAGAAATGGGGAAAAGTTTCTGGAGAGAAGGGAAAGGCCAAGCAAGAAAGCAGGGGCCACTGCAGACTGTGGGTTTTGCCCCCACCCTCTGGACTTTCCACTGGCACGGGGGCTCAGGCAGGGCCAGCAGCCTTGGAGCAGCTTCTCTTGGAGATACTGTGGCCCCCAACACTCCAAGGCCAAGAGTGGCTGTGATTCTTTGGTAAGTGGCCCCTTCTATTTGCTGCCTGTTCTTTCTCTTAGCTCATCAAAGCAGACAAGGGGATCTGGCTGGAAGAAACATATTTCTGTACTGTCCCACCTCCAATGTAGCCACTCTGAGAATCAAGCCAGATGGTCAAAGGTTTTACGAATGTATTCCACACTCCTAACCCACTCCCTTGCCAGCTATCAGCCGCACCACTGAACACCTGGCTCAGATGCAGCTTTATCTTTGACCACGCTCCTCAGGCATATGAGTTTCATAAGAACATACCTGTCACACATGCCCATCCACAGCAGCTCCCAGAGACCAGATGCATAAGCACAGCGGCATTCCCGAGGATCACGGAAGCGAAGCATTAAGAAAAAATGAAGAAGAGCCTTTGTGAGCTCCCCATACTTCCTAACACTCCTTGTAGAGAAAGAAAGAATGTCAGGGCTGAGGCTAGAGCTCAAGTGCCGAAAGGGGAACTGGTGAGAGAGAAATACCACCGCAGACAGCAGCAGTGCTCTCACTGGTTCCAGATAACTTCTGCTAACAGGTGGGCATTTCCACTGATGGAAATGACTACAAACGCAGTGTCGGAGAGTGAGTGAATGTAAAGCCCTCAGGAAACCCCCCAAAGACAGCCCCACCACAAATAGGACAGAGACACCTTCCCTGACAAAAATCCAGGGGTGCAGCCTTTGGGGTTCATAGGTAAACATTCAGCCCGGTTCAAAAAATGTTTTCCTGGGAGAGAGGATTCAAGATGGCCACATGAAAGGTGAGACAGAGAACTCCTCCCAAAACCACAGATAGTGTGAAAATATAGTTAATACAACTAACCCTAAAACAGCAACAGGAAAGAAGGCTGCACCAGACTGCATACAGACCTCATGAATAGAGCAGACCTCATGAAACAGGGTAATGTAAGAAAGCCTTGATCCTGTGGGACATGAGCCCTTCCCCTCACCCCAGCTCACCTGCAGGAGGAAGAGAAATGGAGTGGGGGAGGGGGTGGAATCTGGAACTGCTGAACACCTAGCCCTGGAGATCTGCTTTGCGAGCAGAAACCTACATTGTATAGTGCTCTGGCGGATGGGGAGCAGGGACAGGTGGAGTGCTTGAGAGACAGATTCCGGCCATTTGTGGAGGAGGGGATCCACACCTGGCCGCTCTGGGACAAGGAAAAGGCGGCAGTCTGAGAGGCTTCCTAGGGAGGGCTGCTGAAGGGGTGGGGTTTGCACAGAGCTTGCTGTGATGGGGGAAGGGATGGGGGACAAGGTTGTCTGGGTGCACTCTGCCCAGCAGATTGGGAACTTTGGGGACCTTCAGGAGCTCCATCCTCCTGGCTGGCTACTCAGCTCCAAGGCCCCCCACTGTGACACACAGCCTGCTGAGTCTTCCTCCTGGCCTGACAGCATCTGCTCGCAAACCAGCAGTCACTGTGCTGGCATCAGGCCAGTTAGAGGGAGGCCCTTCCTACAACAGCTAGAGATGCAAAGCACAGAGGCTTACACCTGCGTGCTCCACCCACTGGGTCTGATATGGGAGACAGGCAGGGCAGACGGGAATCAGGAAACAGATCTTTCCTCCCCTCAAGCTGGTACCAGCTCTGCTCCACTATGACACCCAACTTCACTCTAGGGGCTGAGCAGTTCCAGAGACTGGAGCTTCTGGGCAATAGACGGCACCACACAGAAATATGAAACGTCAAAAGAACATGGTTCAGACTAAAATCTCACAAACCCCAGAAAAAGGGCCACATGAAACAGAAATCACCAATCTTCCTGAAAGAGAGTTCAAAATAAAAATCATAAAAATGCTTATGGAGGTACAGAAAAATATTCAAGAACTCAGAAACGAATTTAAGACAGAAATTCAATCATTAAGAAATTCCATATCTGAAATGAAACACACAATGGAGGGATTTAAAAGCAGATTAGATGTAGTAGAAGAGACGGTAAATGGATTAGAAATTAGAGAAGAGGAATACAAAGAAGCTGAGGCATAGAGAGAAAAAAGAATCTTTAGAATGAAAAAATATTGAGAGAACTGTGTGACCAATCCAAATGGAACAATATTTGCATAATAGAATACCAGAAGAAGGAGAGAGAGAAAAAAGGATAGAAAGTGTCATTGAGGAGGTAATAGCTGAAAACTTCCCCAATCTGGGGAAGGAGATAGTCTCTCAAGCCATGGATATTCCCAGATCTCCCAACACAAGGCACCCAAGGAAGACAACACCAAGACATAATAATTAGAATGGCAAAGATCAAGGATAAAGACAGACTTTTAAAAGCAGCTAGAGAGAGAAAAAAGACCACATACAAAGGAAAACCCATCCGACTATCATCAGATTTCTCAACAGAAACCTTACAGGCCACAAGGGAGTGGCATGATATATTTAATGCAACAAAGCAGAAGGGCCTTGAACCAAGAATACTCCACCCGGCAAGGTTATCATTTAAATTTGAAGGAAAATTAAACAGTTTTCAGATAAGCAAAAGCTGAGAGAATTTACCTCCCACCAACCACCTCTAAAGTGCATTTTGGAGGGACTCCTATTGTAGGAAGTATTCCTAAGGCTAAATAGATGTCACCTAAGGGATAGACAAAGAGTACAGAATATGATTCATAACATACAAGGAATGGAGGAGGAAGAAAAAGGAGGAAAAGGAGAATCTTTAGGTTGTGTTTGTAATTGCATAGGAAGTGAATTAAATTAGACTGTTAGATAGTAAGGGGATTACCCTTGAACCTTTGGTAACCACAAATCCAAAGCCTGCAATGGCAATAACTACATACCTATCGATAATCACCCTAAATGCAAATAGTCCTAATGTGCCAATGAAAAGACGTAGAGTCACTGAATGGATAAAAAAAAAGACCCATCTATACGCTGCCTACAAGAGACTCACTTCAAACAAAAAGATGTACACAGACTGAAAGTAAAGGGATGGAAAAAGATATTTCATGCAACTAATAGGGAGAAAAAAGCAGGAGTTGCGGTACTTGTATAAGACAAAATAGACTTCAAAAAAAGAAAGTCACAAGAGACAAAGAAGGACATTACATAATGATAAAAGGGTCAGTCCAACAAGAGGATATAACTATTATAAATATCTGTGCATGCAACACAGGATCACCTAGATTTGCAAAACAAATACTAACAGAATTAAAGGGGGAAATAGACTGCAATGTATTCATTTTAGGAGACTTCAAGACACCACTCACTCCAGAGTACAGATCAACCAGACAGAAAATAAATAAAGAGACAGAGTCACTGAACAGCGTATTAGAACAGATGGGCCTAATGGACATCTACAGAACACTCCATCCAAAAGCAACACGATACACATTCTTCTCAAGTGCACATGGAACATTTTCAAGAATAGATCATATACTAGTCCACAAAAAGAGCCTCAGTAAATTCAAAAAGATTGAAATTGTACCAACCAGCATCCCAGATCACAAAGGTATAAAACGAGAAATAAATACTCAAAGAAAATGGAAAAGTCCACAAACACTTAATAACATGCTCCTAAATAATTAATGGATCAATGACCAAATAAAAACATAGATCAAGCAATATATGGAGACAAATGACAACAATAATTCAACACCACAAAATCTGTGGGATGCAGTGAAGGCCGTGCTGAGATATATTGCAATACAGGCCTACCCCAGGAGAGAAGAACAATCCCAAATGAACAGTCTAAACTCACAATTAATGAAACTAGAAAAGGAAGAACAAATGAGGCCCAAAGTCAGTAGAAGGAGGGTCATAATAAAGATTAAAGCAGAAATAAATAAAACTGAGAAGAATAAAACAATAGAAAGAATCAATGAAAGCAGGAGCTGGTTCTTCAAGAAAATGAAGAAAATAGATAAACCCCTAGCCAGACTTATCAAGAACAAAAGAGAGTCTACACACATAAACAGAATCAGAAATGAGAAAGGAAAAATCACTATGGACACCACAGAAATACAAAGAATTATGAGAGAATACTATGAAAAATTATATGGTAACAAGCTGGATAACCTAGAAGAAATGGACAACTTTCTAGAAAAATACAACCTACCATGGTTGACCCAGGAAGAAACAGAAAATCAGAATAGACCAATGACCACCAAAGAAACTGAATTGGTAATCAAAAAAACTTCCTAAGAACAAAACACCTATACCAGATGGTTTCACTGCTGAATTTTATCAAACATTTAGTGAAGTCCTAATACCCATCCTCCTTAAAGTTTTCCAAAAAGTAGAAGAGGAGGGAATACTCCCAAAATCATTCTACAAGGCCAACATCACTCTAATACCAAAACCAGGCAAAGACACTACAAAGAAAATTACAGACCAATATCCCTGATGAACATAGATGCAAAAATATTAACAAACCAAATTCAAAAATACATCAAAAAGATTATCCATCATGATCGAGTGGGATTCATCTCAGGGATGCAAGGATGGTACAACATTCGAAAATCCATCAACATCATCCACCACATCAACAAATAGAAGGACAAAAACCACATGGTCGTCTCCATAAATGCTGAAAAAGCATTTGACAAAACTCATCATCCATTCATGATAAAAACTCTCAACAAAATGGGTATAGAGGGCAAGTACCTCAACATAATAAAGGCCATATATAACAAACCCACAGCCAACATTATACTTAACAATGAGAAGCTGAAAGCTTTTCCTTTAAGATTGGGAACAAGACAAGGATGCCCACTCTCCCCACTTTATTCACCACAGTTCTAGAGGTCCTAGCCACAGCAATCAGACAACACAAAGAAATAAAAGGCATCCAGATTGGTAAGGAAGAAGTCAAACTGTCCCTGTTTTCAGATGACATGATATTGTACATAAAAATGTCTAAATAATCCACTCCAAAACTACTAGATCTAGTATCTGAATTCAGCAAAATTGCATGTACAAAATTAATACACAGAAATCTGTTGCATTTCTATACACTAACAGTGAACTAGCAGAAAGAGAAATCAGGAAAACCATTCCATTCAAAGTTGCATCAAAAAGAATAAAATACCTAGGAATAAACCTAACAAAGGAAGTGAAAGACCTGTTCTCTGAAAACTACAAGACACTCATGAGAGAAATTAAAGAAGATACCAATAAATGGAAACACATCCCATGCTCAAGGATAGGAAGAATTAATATTGTCAAAATGGCAATCCTGCCTAAAGCAATCTACAGAGTCAATGCAATCCCTATCAAAATACCAACAGCATTCTTCAATGAACTAGAGCAAATAGTTCTAAAATTCATATGGAACCACAAAAGACCCTGAATAGCCAAAGCAATCCTGAGAAGGAAGAATAAAGTGGGGGAATTACGCTCCCTGACTTCAAGCTCTACTACAAATCCACAGTAATCAAGACAATTTGGTGCTGGCAGAAGAACAGACTCATAGACCAATGGAACAGACTAGAGAGCCCAGATATAAATCCTAGCATATATGGTTAATTAATATATGATAAAGGAGCCATGGATATACAATGGGGAAATGACAGCCTCTTCAACAGCTGGTGTTAGCAAAACTGGACAGCTACATGTAAGAGAATGAAACTGGATTATTGTCTAACACCATACACAAAAGTAAACTCAAAATGTATCAAAGACCTGAATATAAGTCATGAAACCATAAAACTCTTAGAAAAAAACATAGGCAAAAATCCCTTGGACATAAACATGAGCAACTGCTTCATGAACATATCTCCCCTGGCAAGGGAAACAAAAGCAAGAATGAACAAGTGGGACTATATCAAACTAAAAAGCTTCTGTACAGCAAAGGACACCATCAGTAGAACAAAAACACATCCTACAGTATGGGAGAATATATTCATAAATGACATATCCGATAAGGGGTTGACAATGAGCTCATGTACCTCAACAAACAAAAAGCAAATAAGGCAATTAAAAAATGGGCAGAGGAGCTGAACAGAAACATCTCCAAAGAAGAAATTCAGATGGCCAACAGGCACATGAAAAGGTGCTCCACATCACTAGTCATCAGAGAAATGCAAATTAAAACCACAATGAGATATCACCTCACACCAGCTAGGATGGCCAGCATCCAAAAGACAAACAACAACAAATGTTGGCAAGGATGTGGAGAAAGGGGAACCCTCCTACACTGCTGGTAAATTAGTTCAACCATTGTGGAAAGCAGTATGGAGGTTCCCCCCAAAACTGAAAATAGATATACCACTTGACCCAGGAATTCCACTCCTAGGAATTTACCCTAAGAATGCAGCAGCCCAGTTTGAAAAAGACATACACACCCCGATGTTTATTGCAGCACTATTTACAATAGCCAAGAAATGGAAGCAACTTAAGTGTCCATCAGATGAATGGATAAAGAAGAGGTGGTACATATACACAATGGAATATTATTCAGCTATAAGAAGAAAACAAATCCTACCATTTGCAACAACATGCATGGAGCTAGAGGTATTATGCTCAGTGAAATAAGCCAGGCAGAGAAAGACAAGTACCAAATGATTTCCCTCATCTATGGAGTATAAGAACAAAGCAAAAACTGAAGGAACAAAACAGCAGCAGACTCACAGAACCCAAGAATAAACTAACAGTTAACAAAGGGAAAGGAACTGGGAAAGATGGGTGGGTAGGGAGGGATAAGGGGGAAAAAGGGGTATTACGTTTAGCACACATAATGTAGTGGGCGTGGGGGGTGGATATGGGGAAGGCAGCATAACACAGAGAAGACAAGTAGTGATTCTATAGCATCTCACTACGCTGATGGACAGTGACTGTAATGGGTTATGTGGTGGGGACTTGATAATAGGGGGAGTCTATTAACCATAATATTGCTCATGTAATTGTATATTAATAATAGCAAAAGAAAAAAAGAAAAAAAATGTTTTCCTTGGCATGCGCTATGTGTCTGCCTTGGTGGGGCTGTCACTGACAGCCCTTCATCAGAATGCACAAAGAGACTGGGTGTTTCCCCTCTCACCTTCCCCCACACCATTCACTGAGTACCTCTCCCTGGATCCTATTAGCACCAATTAACATACACAGCCCCTATTTTCAAATTATTCTAGTGTAATCCTAATTGCCCTAATCTAGAATGTTGCTATTACCTCAGCCTGCTATTCCTGGAAGTGGGTGGTACTCTGGAGTCTGGGAGACAAGTCACACCCAAAAGTGTGAAAGGGTTGTAAATGCCCAGGGGATCTTCCCAACCTTTCAGCGCTTAGTCAGGAATGGGCTTCACATATATACTCCTGCCCCAAATGCATGGCTTCTTTTTTTGGCCTGATGAGGCCCTGCAAAACCCTGTGCTCAGTGTGGGGGTATGTATGTGCCTCTGAGTCTGCAGCATTTGAGCTCAAGAGAGAGGCAGCCACTTCTGAGAATGCCACCCTCACGGTCTTGGAGCTAGCTGTGCTCTGCACGGCTGGAGAAATTAGAAGTGACGAAGTGAAGGTTGTATTGCCCTGATTGAGGAGACCCACCAAAGGATGATGGTGCAGGGAAAGTAGTGGGGGTTTAGAACTGGTGGCCCAAGATCAAATCCTGGCTTGACACTGGATGCCGGGCAAGTTATTGAGTATGTCCCAGTTTCAGTCTTTTCATCTGTAAAATGTGATTAGTATTGTAATAGACTCTGTGCTGCATTGTTGTGAAAAACAGGCGATCTTGCATGTAAATCACCTGGCGCAAAGAATGCCATGCGCCTGTTTTGTCTTCATTATCACCTTCCTGTTTTCCTTCTGGACTTTCCAGTTCTCACTTCGACCTTTCCACAGAGATCTTCCTTCTGTCACTGCAAAGGTGATCATTCTTTCCCAGACAGGTCTGTAAACCCCTTCACCTTCCATCCAGGGCCCCTTAACCCCATAGGGCTCCTCTGTGGGTCCTGAGCGCTGACTCACAGGGCCTTCACTTCCCCTCAGCCATTCCATGTGCATACCTTGGAAACTTCATCCTTCATTTGAATAGGCCCCACCTGGGGTTTTCCACTGGATTTTACAATCATATAGCTTTTTTATTTGAATAGGTCCATTTGGTTTCCTTATTGTAACACATAAAATCACCCACCTATCAGAGCACAGGAGAATTAATTCACATTCTATTTAGTTTTCAAGTTTCCTGCTTTTCCTTGTAGTCAGCAGTTGAAATAAAAGATAGACTAAATTGGAAAGTCCTGTTATCAAAATATTTGGAATAGTATTTCCCAAACTTCAGTGACTCTAACTTCATATCCATGTAAAATCTGTACTACTTTTAAACTTGCTTTAAGTAAATTTATTTAAAAAAGAATCTTTATGTCAACAGTAAAAAAATTTTAAAGCCGTATTATTTGCCATAAATAAAGGATGTGTAAAAATAACACAACACAGAGACCTGTGTTCAAACTCCAGATCCATTAGTTAATACCTGTATTTTCTTGGGGAATTTAGTTAACCTCTCTGAGCCTTGGTTTCCTCATAGAAATAATGCTAATTATCTCATAAGCTTGTTGTGAGGATTAAACAGAATGACATCTCTATGGTACCTGCCGCAGATCCTGGCATATAGTAGGCTCTTTATTGTTTTCTCTTTTCCGTATCGCTTCTCTCACCTACTTACTTCAGTTCCTGCCTGAGCAGTCTCCTCAAACACTGTAATACAGAAGTAAAGGGAGACAAGTAGTGAGGCAGGCAGCAGAAGTAAAGGATGATATGGTGTCGTGGAATTCTCTTACTCTGTGACTTAGAGTTGCAAGGTTGTTTAAGGGAGCTCAGCAGTCATTCCAAGCTCTTACCCAGGCAAACACCCCCTTGATGTCCTCTCTGATAGATGTATGTCCAGTCTTTGCCTTTTTGGAAAACTCACTATCTGATAAAACAGTTATACAAGAAAAGTCTTCTTTGTAATAATCCCAAATCTCCCATCCCTAACTCCCAGGTTCCATAATTAACATCCAGTTGTCCCTGACATGTTTTCTAGAAGTATCAGAATATATATGTTTTTTATTCTGTTATTAAAAAATCCTCCAAACAGTTGTAAGCAGATTTTTAAAATTTCCTTCATAGTCTTCTTCTCTCAGCTAAATATTATCAGTGTCCTCAACTCTTTCTCATATGAGGTGGTCTGCAGAACCCTAGTTAACTTGGTTCTCCCACTGGCATCCATCTGCCTGAGTTTGTTAACACACCTCCTTGTAGGGCGGGCTCACAGAGTGGAATGGGCAGTGACCAGATCACTTTCATTAACGAGTCAAGAGATCAAATTAGCCTGTAAGCAGTTGCATTGGAGGTTGGCTGACCATGATTTTTAAAAATTTTCTAACATGTCAAGTTAGATGGCCCTCTGGCCCCATCTTGTTTGTATGTCAGTGTTTGGGGCCAGATCCAGCCAATCAAAATTACTCTGAATCCCATATATGTCGTCCATTGTATTAGCCATCCCTCCCAGCCTTGTGCCATTGAAAATCTGATAAGGAGGCCTTACCCAAGGGTCATCAGAGCCAAGGATGAAGAGGATTCAACAGTGATGGTGTTCAACAATACCAACTGCAGAGAGGAGACCTAGCAGAATGAAGAAAATCAGTTCCTTTTGTTTAGTGAGGAGGAAGTTGATGTCAACCTCAGAAAGCTGCTTTCTGTGTGGGGCTGCTTCCTCCACTGCCCCACTCCCGGATGTTCTCAGATCTGTGGAGGCCCAGGCTACAAGGAAAAGCAGCAGGAGGGGAGTGGCTGCAGATGGTAGCTGGGTGGGAGCAGTCACCTTGCTGGTGTTCTTACTCAGCTTTGCTGAAGATATATTCCCCTGGGACCACATAGTTAGGATCTACAGTAGGAGGCAAAGCTAGAAACCTGTGGGCTTTAGAAACATCCAAACACACTTAGCTGAATTGTTGCTCTAGATAAATGGCTTCCTGTGGCCAGTGGTCAAGAGGCAATCTTAAAAGCGTTCCAGGTGGAAGTGGTGGTGGTGTTTCCACTTTAATTCACCTAAGGAACAGACATAAAAATCTATGGTTCTGCACCAGAAAGATGCAGAAAATGTCCATACAGAAGGTCAAAATAGGACAAAATAGTGTCCACAAATAATTGTAGCATTATTTATTGAAATGTTAATTAGCATTTGTTTTTAGAGCTTTCTTGTCATAGAGATTTTTGCAGGGGAGAAAGTATAAGAGACTTGAAGTCAAAGGCTCTTCTAGACTTTTGTGAAAGCTCATGGAAGAGACAATACAGGTGTCCCAAAGGGGAGAGAAAAAAGAGAGTGCTTTTGAAATGCAAGAGGAAGGGAGGGAAGGGAAGAGGTGTATGGATCCTGTCAGCAGTGGGACCCAAACACCCCCCCCCCTTTCAGTGCTTCCAGAGGGAGAACAACCTCAGGGATGATGGCTCACACCTAGGGAGGCAGTGCCCTTGACTCAGGGGGCCCAGCCTCCGTAGACAATCTCATTCCCCACTGTGGCACGGGGGCAGAGAGCTGCCTGCCAGACTTCACAGGCCACTGTGGGTTACTTAGTGAGGTTGCTAATGGCAACCAGGACAGACTAGGGACTTGAGACCCTTCCACTACCTATATATTATGTGATTCCAACTAGATCACATCCTAGAAAAGGTCAAACCCTGGAGATAGTAAAAAGATCAGTGGTTTCTAGGGCACATGAGGAGGGATAAATAGGTAGAACACAGGATTTTTAGGCCATGAAACTGTTCTGTATGATACTGTAATGGTGGATATACGTTCTTACAAACTTGCTAAACCCATCAAACTGAAGAAAGCAAGGAGAGAAACAATGTAAGTATGAATTTTAGCTAGTAATTATGTGTCAGTATTGATTTATTAGTTGTAACAAACTTACCACACTGATGTAAGATGATAGTAATAGGGGATCAGGTATATAGGAGTTCTCTGTACCATCTGCTTAATTTTTCTATAAATCTAGCTGTTGTAAAAATAAAATCTGTTACTTTAAAACACACACACACTTACCACATGCACTGATTCTCGGTAAAGCAACTAAATTAATGATGTGACATTTTAGAGAGCTTCTAGACTAGTGGGTAGGAAAATTAGCATGAGTTTCACAGTTCAAAAGTTCACTTCTCCATGTTGCCGCTTGTAATTAAATGTCATACATAAAATGTTACTGTGAAAAATCTCCAGTTTTTTATTTGTACCTTCTATATGGACATTTTCTGCATCTTTCTGGTGCAGAACCATAGATTTTTATGTCTGTTCCTTAGGTGAATTAAAGAAAAAGCCCCTTTGTTTTCTAAGGGCCAGATCAATAAAAAATAGCTTTCGGTTCCATGTTTCTGTAGGAACATTCTTAGAAATGTAGTAAGTTTCTTTTTTCTTTGAGGGGGAGATACAATCTTGACTTATGCTTAAAAGCAAATTTTGTACAATTAAGCATTAGAAGTTGACTTTTTTCCTTTGTCTGAGCCAAAATTTTGCAGCCTCAGTATTTATACCCTACAAGTGGGTTGCCAAGTTAGGGAGAGACTCACTTACAGCCTCTAGCACAGGCTCTCTTCATGTCCTCAGCTGGCTTGTTTCAGTCTCCCTAGATACCTGGGGGGGTAATTTCTTTTATTCACTTTCTTGTGATGCAAATTCACATCCATCATTCATGCATGCTACGAAAGAGGCACCATGTATTGTTTCTTTACTTGTATTGGATTGACTTCTGAACATGGACTCTAGGACCCAGTAACACGCTTTTGCCTTGAAGTCCTCTAAGGAGCAGTCAGAAAGGCAAGGCACAACAACAGTTATTTGCAAGATTCTATCAAGTGAGTACAAAAAATTCTTGTCTGCACCTTTTCTCAATGTCACATGGTGACTTAATAAAACAGACCTGAACTTCAGCAGCAAAATACATTTATTTGGATTGAAGATCACTTGGCAGGTAATATAAGGTAGGCTAAGGAAAAATTGTCTAAAGGGTAAGCAGCAGGAGGCATGCTTTCTAGAAAAAGTCCTGATGTACTGAGATGGTTGTGGCCTTCAGATAAGCTGTTCCTACAGCAGCTGGCTGAGGGGGTAAGGTGAGGAAGGCAGGGCTGGGTAGAGCTCAGGCTAGGGACAACAAGGCTTGCAGGTGAGGAGCCAGCCATCCCACCCCCAGGGTTTGAGAGAGCTTGGTGGACTGGCTGGAGATGAGGCAGAGTGGGGTGGGGTTTCTGGAGATCAGGAGTCTCTGGGAAGTGTGATATCTACAGTGTGGTAGGTGGAGACACTTCATTATTTCTCCCCGTGGAACTAGGCGCATCACTCGGGAACTGGCCCACAGGTCAGGAAACAAGGCTAAGCCAGAGAAGGACTGCAGTTTGGGGAACTGAGGGACTTCCAGGTCACCCCACAGACACTAGAGACCTACAATAGCAAGACCACATCCTGAGCACCCCTCTCGCCTTGCATGCCTGTCTCCTGTACCATCACCTCCTGAGAGGGGCTGGGCAGAGCTTCAGGGATGGTGCCAGGGCATCCACGGGAACTGGTAGTAACCAGACACTAGTCACACACACACACACACACACACACACACACACACACACACACACACACGCACACACACACGCACACACACACATTCTGTATGCTTAACCTGTGTTCTGACCCATCTTTGTATGGCAATAGTATTTCCCATTTTCTAATAATACCTTAAAGTCCACAGAAGTAACTGCACTTTTGAGAATTTTTACTTTCTAGTTTGCTTTCATTCATTCAACAGATGGTTAACCAGCTCTGACCGAGTGCAGGCCCTGGGCTGGTCCTGGGAACCTAGGTGAGCAAAAGCAGAGGGTGCCTGCCCTCCCAGAGCTGCGGGTGACTTCAGGAGACCTACACCAATCTAACAATGTCAAGGTACTTGCCACGAAGTGATTTGCAGCATAAACAACTTCAGTTATGTATAATGTCCTAGGGATTAAATACATTTTAAGCATATCAGGTAGATTCTAACTAGGTCAGGGAGGTCATAATTAAGAAAAATTTCCCCAAGCCCTCTGTCTCAGGAATAGGCTCCTCCAAGAGTTACTGGTTCTCCTTCAGTTCTTATGTTAAACGGTCCTGGGGTCTGCATGACCATCAGTCGTGGATGGTAGGGTAGCGAGAATTCGCTTGAGGGAAGGGTAGATTAAGTGATCCTTAACTTCTAATTTAGTAATTCTATATTCTATCTATTCAGGAAGGTTTACACCATTAATGTGACAATCTCAGGACTTCCTCTAATAGTTTACACAAAAGACAGTCTATTAGTTAACAAATGATGAAAGTACATAAACTCTTTCCAAGATAAATGAAATATACACAACAGCGTGTTTAAAAATTGATACCAATAAACTACCAACATCGGTGATGGTACTTTTCACAATTCAATAAAATAAATATCTGATTCCAAACTTAATACCCTTTCAATCTTTAGTGTGACCTGGGAATATTAAACCCAAACTCAGAATTTAAAGTGGCCCATTTGCTTAATTAAAGGTAGGCACTTCCACATTCTGAGAAACTGTCATTGCTTCCACAAAGCATCTGATATTTGACATTTCCTTTACAATCTCAGAAGAAATAAAATTAAGTAATAATCTAAATGTAAAAGTTGCTTGAAGAGTTTAGTCCATATTTTCTTCCTATTTGTGCAGAGGAAGGAATATAATACATAACAGAACTAACACATTTTAACAAATGGCAGCATATTTCAAATTTAGGGAAGCATGAAGATCTGTGAAAGCACCTTTTTATGCAAAATATTTATATAAGAGTATAAATAAAATGTGCACTACAAGGTAAAATAAAATAGATTGGGGTATACAGAGCACAGCTAATATGACTAAGCTTGTTGGGAAAAAAAAACCACTGGATTTTTTAAAGCTTCCATTTCACAACAGAGTTGAGGGAGGAGGTATTTCACACCCACAGGCTCACTTCCCTGTGGCATCTTTAAAACCAAAAGAAATGTACAGAAGACATTTCTCTGTGATTGCTTAAAATATGTATTTATCACCCTTGATTTGCAATTTTCAAGTTGAAGGTGCAGAACCATAGAGGTGTAATTTTTGCAGCTCCTTCTTCACACCTTTATCTGGAAGATTCTAAAGGTCCACCATCACACAGAGGTGCTTCTATTTGAAAGAAATTTTCCAGTTAAACAAATGTTCTTCGTACTCTTCAGCAACATGAGTAAGGGATGGCCTGTTTTGAAGAGTGCCTTCCATCGCTTTCCTCAACTTGGTTTAAAATGGAAAATAATTTCAAGTAAGCCTTGCATTGGTTGGCTATGGTTTTAATGTGACAAGTCAGTATTTTTAAGAAAGACAGCATTTGTAATTTTCCATTTGCATTTCAATCTTTGCATTTCATGCAATGGAGACAAAATATTACATTTGTCATCACACTTGAGTTGCGTTTTCACTGTGCATGGCCTATTTGCATACAAACAAAAGAGATTATTTTTAAAAGAGGGACTCTGTTTTTGTTTTGGTCCTTTGGGATGACTGTGGTAAGTAAGAAAGGCCCAAGCCATTTTCATACCTTGGATAGCACACATTGTGTTTATGTCACCCTTCGCTTTCTCTTCCTCACCACCCACTTCCAATTCATAGGCAGCTAGTTTTGGGGTCCTTGTCACCTCTTGTCTGAATGACTGCAACAGCCTTCTGGCGGCTTCCCTTTCACTCTCCTTTACCCTATCATTTTCCTTTGTCAAAAATAATCTGATTATGAAACTTCCTTGCTTTAAAGACTTGTTCCCTTTCCTCCCTGGCTCGTGGTCACACTTCTTAGCAAGACACACGAGGCCCTTCACAGCCTGAATTTAACTTCTGTTCCACTTTTATCAATTGACCCATGTGACTTACCCTCTAGTCACACTTCAGCTGTTTGCTATTCCCTGACCCTCCCAGACCCTTTCAAGACTTTGTATCCTCTTTGCCTTTGCACAAGCTGTTCCCTCTGTCTGTAGTGCCCTTCCTGCCTTCCCTTTCTGCAAAACTGTGCTCTTCCTTTGAGATCCAGATCACTCTGCAGTTCACAGTTGAAAGCTTTTCTGCCTACCTTCCTTCCTCTTTTTATAATATCTGTATCATCCTCCCTCTCAGATTCCATTGTTGGTTCTTCCTTTATCACAGTTTCTTCATTGTGTTAAAATTTCACTGTTCATAGGCTCCTGTGTCCGTCCTGAGTCCCATAAGTACAGGGACCATGTTACAGTCCCCTTTGTATTCCTGGTACTTAGCACAGTAACAGGTCCAGTAAATGTTATTAAACTTAATAGCTGTTAACTAATTGCTTATAAGCTAGGTATTCTGCTAAGTACCTTAAATGCATCACTTTGTTTAATCTAGATAGTAAACATACAAAGTTTTATAGATGTGGAAACTGAGTTTCAGAGAAGTTAGGCCACTTGCTCAGGGACACACAGCTGATGACCTCAAGGTTTTAGCAGAATATAGAATTGAACCTATTTTAATTTCTAGCACATAATGCTACATAACTATCATTAGAATGTCAGATAGATGTCAGTGTACTTTTTCAGTGTGGTTTGGCACTTTTTGAGTAAGTCTACTCTGCCTCTTACTAATTATGTGAACTTGAATAAGTAACTAAACCTGTTAAACCTCAATTTCCTCATTTTTTTCCCCAGTGGGTAAAATAATAGCTAATTCACATGGTG
This sequence comes from Smutsia gigantea, assembly GCA_032199065.1. NCBI lineage: Eukaryota > Metazoa > Chordata > Mammalia > Pholidota > Manidae > Smutsia > Smutsia gigantea. Next base: position 57,776 of record JAVSCE010002740.1, on the reverse strand, counting down.
CCTGTAAGGATTCAGGGAGGTTCTGTGAGGTTCCTAGCCCTGTCCCTTCTCATTCTGACGCTTCCTCCCTTCTGAGCCATGCACTTCACACTCCTCTGTTCCCTCAGTTGATGTTTACCTTTTGGAAATTGGAAACTATTAAACCATACAACAGATGAAGAAACTGAGGCTTTGAGAAGTGAGTAAACTGTTCCAAATTCCTTTAATTTAAGGAAATGTTTTTCCTAAGGTCCCCCAGACCTCAATGGACCCCTCAGATCAATACCTCTTTGTAAAGGGATCACTCTGCCTATTTGTGTGAAAATACAACTAGAAGCATTAAAGAGACTGCATTTGGATTTGTTTTCCTTTTTTCTGATCCTTTCCCCAGGAACCATGAACACTTAACAAGCCAGAGAATTCTCTTGGAACTAGAATATTGCATGAGCCATGACACAGTAACTTTTCTACTCCCTGCTGTCTAAATTCTCCATTTCCCTCAAGTTTCTACCTTCTCCATTAAGCCCTTAATCAAATTCCCCCCTCCTCTCAATCCACTTCCTGCCAACTGACCCCAAGCAAAGATCTTGGGGCAGTTTCCAACCCAGTCAGAAGGGCGGAAGGTAAATGGCCCCTGCCTTAGGATCTGGTGTCCTTAGGCAAATGTCTTGCTGGGCCCACACTTTCAAACGTGCTTAGCTTCTATATTCCAGCTCTCACCTGCCTCGTTCCATTTGGTTATTCTCTCCCACCAGCTGATGCCTCACATTCTAGACCAAGGCTTTTAGGCTCAAGTGCCTTCAGGGTCTTGGCAGGTCATGTAAATGAGCAAAACAGGCCATGTGGAAAAGGAGAGCTTATACCCAATTAGAAGTTAAGCAGCTTCTGCCAGATTCACCAGTCGTTACCATATGGGAATGTGGGCCCAGTGTTACTAGGTATTTGGATTTCTCAGAGGAGCTGGAAATCCAAATTTATGTGAAATCTCCAGAGTTTTTACTAATTATATGTATTTTTTAAATTGTAAGGCCTACTGTCTGTCTGTCTGCTAGTTTTGGTCTCCCAGCCTTTAGTTTTCAGTCTCTGCTCCAGACCACTGGCTCCCCAGCTCTTACCTTTATCATGGTTGTCGAGCTTATTTTGCACCCAGACCCAACATAGTTCTCTCTGAGTTCCAATACCTCCATCCATAAATCTTGCTTGCTGCTAAGAGTCATTTCTTCCTCCCCAGATCTCCCATAATCTGTAGTATGCTTGTTTAGAGCTTTGGTTTAGAATCAGATTCGGGATCTGGAATCCTGGCTCTATTACCAGCTATGAGACCTGACCTGGGCAAGTTATTTGACATCTCTAGGACTCATGTTCACTTGTGGAAATGGGCGATAATAATAGTACCTACTTCCTGGAGTTGTGAGGATTAATGAAATAATATATGATGTAATAGAGCACCCCACAGTGCCTGTTATATGGTGAGAAATGTTAGCTATGGAGAAACCTCTTCTCTTAGTAGCTTCTACATGGGATCTCTATTTGATTCATATTCATTTTCTCAACATCAAATAAAACTTTGTTGAATACATTAATAAACAAATGTCCCAGCCTCCTCCTTTCTAGCCCTGATCCATTACAGCCTGGAATATAATACACTCTTAAACCACTCCATCACAGTGATCTCATTCTCCTCTGAACCTCTGTTGTACTAACAGGTCAGAGGTAAAAACTGGTGGCCTGGGCCAAACCAGCCCCTCCAGACGTTAAGGTATTGTGTAAAAATCAGGAGGTGTCACCTATAAGGCTCTGACCTCTTTTTAAAAAGTAGACTAGGTTGTACTGGATTATACTCCTGCACACAGGAAGACAGAGTGGAAGATGGGGCTCATCAACTGGTGTAATGCAGCTTCCACTGTTCATACGTCATGACGGTTTAATAAACCACAGGCCTGCATCACTCACTTCCGTTATCTGGAGGTCTCCATGGACATTTATGTTTGCCATCCTGACTTACAGCCTGTTCTGCACCACTAGATTACTTTTCAACTTTTTCACTTGATTTCATCCTGCTTAGCAGAGCAATGTAAATTCACTGTAGATTTAGCAATATCACTCAAAGAAAAAAACCTCTATTTCTGTAATCCCACCAGTCTTGAGGTAACAACTATAACTGTTTTGACGTATTTGCTTGCTGTCTTATTCCTATGCATTCTTTTCTTTATAATTCCATAGGCTTGTGTTTTCTTCTATTGTTAAAAAGTTATCATCAACTTCATTTTTAATTTACTTAACCTTCACCTACTATGAAAAGTTTAGGTCGGTTCTTATTTTTCATTGTGTCGAATAACACTGTAATAAACATTTCTGTGCACCAATCTGTTTCAAGGTTTCTTATTATTTAAGTATCTAGATCCCTAATGGTGAAATAACATATTTGAAGTCCAGAAGGCTAAAAAGGGAATCTTGTAGACAACTTCATGAAGATACTCACATGATGCCAATTATAGGACAGAATTTTATTGTAATGTTTTTGGCATCCTCCCTTATGTAAAGTATATTTTAGGTGGCTTTGTTGCTTGTCTTTTTGTTGCTTGTCTTTCACTTCACTCACCTGCACCGAGCCTGCGCTTTTCGTATCTGTAATTAGGAGGACTACCACAGTCATTTCTGGGTTACACATAAGAATCCATTTGCTAGAATTGAATCATAAAAGGTAGAGCTAAAGACATTTAAGACTTCGTAAACTATAGGAAATAATAGATTTTAAAAAAAGAATGTGAAGCCTAAAATATTTTTTTCCACAAGATTTTATATCTATTATAAATTCTTATAAAGCTCATGGCATTGGTTCCGTCCCAGTAGCTACATTTTACAGATGAGGCCCTGAAGTTCAGGCTGCTGGATAGCTTCCCCAAGGTGATACTGCTAGTAAGTATGGAACTGCTTACTACTTGTTATTTGACACCGGCCCAACTGACTCAATACTGCCTACAGATAAATGGGAAATAGCTGTTTGTGTGCACCTGTGCAACCTCTCACACTTCACTGTCATTAAAAAAAAAATCACGTTTGATACATTTACCACTAAATTGGGCTCCTTGAGGATAGAAATCATATTTGTTCATTTGGTGCGTTTCTAATATGTAGCACAGTGCCTGGTACAAAGGTGCTGAATCAACTAAAAAATTAGTAGGAACACAGAGAAACAGGCAGTGGCCAGAATGGGTGTTTGCTTGTGTAAGCATTTTAAGACTCTTGATACAGCTGACAAATTGCTTTCCAGAAAGGTATAGCCACTCATAATCCCATAACCAATAATACATGAAAGTGCCATTCTTTGTGCACACTTGGCATTATTATTCTCAATCCTCAACATAATAAAACTTGTTAATTTGATCAATTGAAATATATCACTGGAGTTTGCATTGGCATTTCAGTAATATTTAGTGAAGATGAGCATTTTGGGGTTTCCTTAAAAAGCTACTGTTTAAACTATTTGAAATAAGTTAAGGTTGAAATGAAGTTGAAAGAAATGTATAGGGAGGTCCTTTGTACCCATCACCCAGTTTCCCCCAATGGTAACATCTTGCATAACTGCAGCACAATGTCAAAACCAGGACCTTTGACATTGGTATAATCCACAGAGCTTATTCACATTTCACCAGTTTTATGTGGACTCATCTGTGTGTGTTTCTATTCAAAGATTCATGCCATTATCGAGATACAGAACTGTTCTATCACCAAAAGGTTCCCTTGTGCTATCTTGGTAGATGCAAACCTCCTCCTTTCTCCAACAGCCTTAACCATGGCAACCTCTAGTCGGTTCTCTTGTCTCTGTGATTTTGTTATATCAAGAATGTCATATAAATGGAATCATATAGTGTGTAACATTCTGAGATTGGCATTTGCATTTAGCATAATTCCCTGGAGATTCATCCACATTTTTGTGCGTATCAATAGTTCTTTTCTTTTATTGATGTGTAGTATTCCATGGTATATATGTCCTACAGTTTCCACTCATCTGCTGAAGGACATTTTTCCCCCAAGTTTTTGACTATTATGAATAAAGTTGGTATGAATAATCATGTATGGGTTTTTGTGTGAACATAAGTTTTCATTTCTCTGGGATCAGTGCCCAAGAATGCAGTTGTTGGGCCATAAATAAGAGTATGTTTAGTTTAGTAAGAAACTGCCAAACTGTTTTCCAGAGTAACTGTACCATTGTACATTCCCAACAGCAATGTATGAGTGATCTAGTTTCTCAGCATCCTGCTGGCATTTGGTGTTACTAGTATTTTTTATGTCAGCCATTCTGATAGGTGTGTAGTGGTATCTCACTGTGGTTTTAATATGCATTCCCATAATGGCTACTGATGTTGAGCATCTTTTCATGTGCCTGCTTGTCATCTAAATATCTTCTTTGGGGAAATATCTTTCTATATCTTTTGTCCATTTTCCAATTGAATAGTTTGTTTGTTCACTGTTTAACCTGGTAAATGAAAACATTTCATTGGTGTTTGAATTGGCATTTCAATAGTTAGTGAGAAAGAACAGTTTTTGTCATTTATATTTATCTTTTAAAAATCACTTAATTATTAACTGTACTGGATTGCTTTTGTCATGTCATAATTGTTGGTTTCTATTCTCAGTTAGACTACAAAAATTACATTTCCGTGGGGTATCATGATTGGTGCACATGGTGTGTGTGGGGTCACAGGGAAGACAGTGTAGCTCAGAGAAGACAAGTAGGGGCTCTGTGGCCTCTTACTATGCTGATGGACAGTGACTGCAGTGGGGTATGTGGGGGGTACTCGATAATGGGGGTGAATGTAACCACCACATTGTTTTTCTCGTGAAGCTTTCATAAGAGTGTATATCAATGATACCTTAATAAAAAAAAATACATGTTACCAAGTGAAAAAAAAATCACATTTCCTCTTTATTCTCCACAGTGGCTTAAAATTATCAGGTTCTTATTAAAGATTTATTGTTTAGTTGGTTGAAAATAGTTGTAAGATGGGGATGATGATCTAGGTTTATCTTTTGGTTATTTATTTATCTAAGGCTTTACCCCATGGTTAGTTTCTGGTTGGTATAGATTAATTGGTTTACTTAATTAAATGTTCATTCTTTTTAATTTTAATTAAATCTTATAGTATAGTCAAATCTGATTAATTTGTTCCCCACTAATATAGAACTGTGACATTTGGATTGTTTGGCCAATAATACCCCTGATATTACAGAAAACAAAGCTTAAACGCATGTTGACTTCAAAGCTTTCCAAGAAAATGCTTTAATACTTCTCTATTCCAATTCTACCATATTTTTTGTTTCTGCTTATTGACGTAAATTCTAAGTGACCCCAAAATTCCTCTTGGGCTTGTTTTCTTTACATCATGAGATTCACCACAGGCTTCATCCCTGAGAAGCCTCAAAGAACAACTTCCTTTTGTCTCAACAAATGGAATTTGTGTCATTACCAAAACTCTAACATGTAAAATGACAGCTACAAAAATCCTTTCTTTCTGAAATCCTTCCCAAACCGGATATGGGTGGACAAAGAAGTACTGACTCTTCTCTCCTGTGTTTAGCTGTGAAAGCAGAGGAGGAAAGACTGCAGGTCTGGCTGACTCGACCCTAGGTTGTTTCCATATGGCTCCTCACGGACAGCTGAGGCAAGTTTGACCCAGGGAAGAGGTCCCCTTTCAGCACCAAATGTTTTGCCAGAATGCCCTATCTGCTGTCTCCACGTTCTCAGCTCTGTAGGATTTACTCCCTTTACTCAACTGGGAGTGCTCTGCAAAGGTCACCGCAGGCCTTTGGACTGACATTTTCAGTCATTCTCCTACTTCATCTTTCTTTGGAATTTGACACTGTGCCTAGGCCCTGCTCTGTGAAATATTTCTCTCCTTTTAGTTTAGGTGACCTAATCCTTTTTGGTTCCCCACCACCACCTCTCTGATAACTTATTCACAGTTTTCTTTCTCTGGCCATATGTGCACAAGGTATTATGCACGCTCACCAAGTGTATCAGTGGCTAGGGCTGCAGCAAGAAAGTACCACAAACTGGCTTAAACAACAGAAATTTATTTTCTCACAGTTCTGGAAGCCTGAAGTCCAGACTGAAGGTGTCAGCAGGCTGTGAGAGAATGAAGGATCTGCTTTAGGCCTCTCTCCTTGGTTTGACTTAGAAACATGTTTCCTCCATGTTTCTTCACACCATCTTCTCTCTATGCATGTTTCTGTGTCCAAATTTCCTCTTCCTTACGAGTACACCAGTCATCTTGGGACAGGGCCCACCCTAATGACCTCATTTTAACTTGATTATCTCTGTAAAGACCCTATCTTCAAATACTGGGGGATAAGGCGTCAACATATAAATTTGGGCAGATACAATTCAACCCCTAACACTTGGTCCCTGGAGTCACGTCTTCTGTCGTATTTCATGTGCTCAGTGTAGAAGTTTGGTAACCATGCCTTGTCTTTCCATGGACAACGTCCTCGTCTTCATCGTCTCTCTCTCGTCTCTTGGTTGCTGTGGGGTCGGTCACCCTTCTCCCACTTTGCTCCACTCTTTCTAGTCCCTCCTTGGTGGCTACTGTGGATTCTTCATCCTTATCACTCTCCTTAAATGTCAGAGTTTTCCAGGTTCCATCCTTGGCTTCTTTTCACTCCACCATCCCCGCTCCCTAGTGATCTTACTGGAGATTTTCAGCTGTCACCAGAAGTTATGCTGAAGAGTTAATGTCTACTTCAGCCCATACCTCTTTCCTGAGATTTGCACTTGTGTATTTACTTGTCTACTTGGACATCACCACCCAGCTTTCCCACAGGATATCAAATTCAGTATGTCAAAAAATGAATTCACCTTCTATCCTCTCTTTCCCCTGGCCCAAACCCAGTCCACTTCCTATATTCCCCATTTTGTGAAAGATGCCACTGTGTACTTGGATCTTTCCTTCCAAGCTCTGTATCTGTCCAAAACCAAATCCTGTCAATTCTAGTGCTTAAACTTTTCCTAAATCCATCCTCTCCCCTCCGATCCCATCATAACCAGCTTGGCTTCATGTCCTCAACACCTCTCCTTGGATTATTCCAATAGTGTCCCAAATGATCTCTTTGTCACCCCAAATCATTTCTGCATTCTGCTCTCAGAGGAATTTTTAAAGTAAATTTTATCATATCTTTGTGGATGATTCTTTAAATTTAGGCTGTGACTTCAGGATAATCACAACTGGAGGCCTGGGCTCCAGGGGCTCCTTTTACGGGTCCCTCCCAGTTTCTATATCCTTTATACCTTTGAGGCATCTTCTCTCAGCTATACTTGCAATTCCCCCAGGCACCTCAATTGTCTATTTTGTCACCCAGACCTTGAGTCTCCCAACTACCCTGAACCCCTATGGAGCCCCCAGCTGGCGGTGTGTAAAAGCCTCAGCAGGGTCTCTCAGTCACTTCTCATCTGTGGCACAAGCTCTTTGCTCCTGGCCTCATCCACACACCTAGCTTGGCTCTCAGCTCCCTTAGCTTCACCCTCCTTCACAGCATTTGGTTTCCAGTCATGCTTAGAGTCCTCGCTGGAAGTGGCTGGCCTCGTCCTTGGGCTCTACTCATTTCAGGTCAGCTTCCCTGGGAGCCCACATTGGGGTTGTTCTGCTAGTCTCAGAGGCTACTGAATTGTTCTGGGAAAAAACCTTCCTGAATTCTAGTCCTAACATTGCCATCAAGTAGTTATGTAGTCTTGGACAAATCACTTCCCCTCTATTTCTCAATTTTAACAGTAATGGTAATAAAAACAACTAATAACAATAATTACTGAGTACTTATCAGAGAAAAATTCTAAGCACTTTAGATGGATTATCTAATTAAAATCTCACTACCACCTTATGACATATCACAATTATCCCCATTACACAGATAAGAAATGGAGGATTACAATTGTTAACACAACTTGTCCAAGGAAACACAGCTAGAAAGTGGGAGAAGCTGGGATTAAGACCCCAGTCCTCTGGTTCCAAAGCATAGCCGCTGAACCCCCACTATGCAGTTCTTCCTCCCACTATGCAGTTCACTCTAGAGCCATGCCATCACATCCAAAAAATAAGGAAATGAGTGTTCTGATCTCTTCCACCAGAACGTTCTATGGAAACAAGCCTATTAGGATGCTGTGAGTTATGGGTAGAGTGAATATATTTTGAAGAAGGCTCAAGAGACAAGAAAGTTAAACACAAAGGGCCAAAGCCCTAAAAATGGAATTCCACAAATGATGAGCAATCACACCCGCTCAACAGATATCTGCTTTTCTGAGGGAAGCCAGCTATTGGTTTCTTTTTCTTAAATATCTAGCTTTATTTCTTTGCCTGCATATGTTTCCAAATTCAAAAGCACAAAGTAGAAGATAAAAATCATTTGTGTGTGTATAGGTATCATGTAGATATGTCACAGCACCATGCATTCTGCTTTTTTGCCTTAAGCTAAGCACATTAATGATTTTTCTACAATAAAGTTTCTAATGACTGTATGGTATTCCATTATGAATATTCCATAATCAACCAACTATCTATTAGACATTTAAGTTCTTTCTAAGATGTCCCCTATTAGAAACAACGGCAAGAAAAATATCTGTAACACTAAAACTTGACAATCATATACTACATGTCCTTACAACAAACCCCTAAATGTTGAACTGGTTGGTTAAATGCCATCTACATTTTAAGGGCTTTTGATATGTATCACCAGATTATTGTCCAGAAAGGTTATATGATTACCATCAGTAGATAATAAGGATATAGATATTCTGCCATCTTTGGAAACATGTAGGATTCTTGCTTGCTTTAAAAAAAAAAGATTTGCCACTTTGATAAAAGAAAAGTGGTATTTTCCTGTTTTAATTTGCATGTCTTTTATTTCTAATGAGACTAAATATTATTTATTGGCCATTTAAATTTTAAAATTTCCTGTTCATGATCAATTTTCGGGGTGTATAAAACAAGGAAAATTGCAATAAGAACAATATACAATATATATTGTGGTTCTATAGACATCTGTAGACAGTGTTAGCATAATTAAATGGTACCACCCCTAGGGCTCCACAAAAATGATAAATTCTGAAATTTTTTTTCATACATGTGTAACATTTCAAAATTCCACTGGAAGGGAAAAGAATCTTTACTTGGAAATTAATCTTATCTTCTGAAATAAAATCAGCAAAGCTGTTTCCCATTAAGCACTGGCTAGATGGGTATTACTTAGATTTTCAAAGGACAGTGATAGTTAATGACTGACCCCCAGCTGCCACCATCCAAGAGAAGGGTTGGGTGTGACTTCTTTCAGTAAATCACCACCCTGGGGCCTGCCACGGCAAGGAGAAACCTTGCGGTGCAGAGCAAAGTGGCAAGAAAGATTTTAGATTTTTCTACTCCTTATGAGCACGATGACCTATACAAGCTATTGAACCTCTTCAAGGCACAGTTATCTCATCTACAAAACAGAAAGATGGTATTATCTGTCCAAGAACCATTGCAAAGAATAAAATTCAGTGAGATAACACTCATAAAGTACACAGTATATCACGTGTGTTTAATACCCGGGAACTAAGTGAATTACTCTACCTCTTTCCATTACCTCACTCTGCTCAGAATCTCCCATGGCCTGTTTGCATGTGACTCATTTTCTGGGTTCTGCATTTTCTTATACCTTTTCTTCCTTTTCCTTTTCCTTGGCCTCTGTCCTTCTACCTTCTCATCTCATTCCCCATCCCTAGGCCAAACTGACCTGGAATACACAAAATTTACTCCCTCTCATTTGTAATACTTATGTAGACATTTCACATTTTTCTGACTCTTAAAATCAACAACCACAACATTTAAATATAGAGAAATAAATTTACAAAATCAAAATTCATCACTTAAAAAAAACAACAGCCAATACATTTTTGGCACCTCAAATAATTCTCACCTTTGAATGGCAGTCAAATGTCTTTGGTAGAAATTTTTTTCAAAACTTTCCTATGCTGGAGCAATGGAATCAACCTAGAGTAGATGCTTCAAGAAGGGGAAAATGGCTTCCAGGCTTTAGCTAACCTTTCACAGCAAGGACCACTCTTTCTCCCAGGTAATCCTGAATTTGGCTTCTGCATAAATATGCCTTTAATACATACAAGGATTCCTGGGCAGGAAAGACAGAAAATAGACCACCATCCTCAACTTCAGATGGCTCCTGAGGTCACTTAACGCATAACTGCCCTTCCGAGAATAACAAGAATGATCACTCACCATCCGAGATCCATCTTGGCTGCTTTTGCTGTTGTGCTAATGTCTTGGAATGACCCTGCTTATCTGTCTGTGTGTGATTGTCCACGTCACAGTGAAAGGAGGAGCAACACTTCTATGTCTGTGAGAGCCTTCCTCTTCAATGATTGCATATCCTGTGACTTTCTTTAATAAAGTCTGTTCCTCTTTTTTTTCTACAGATTTTGCCAACACTTGTGGAAGAAATTTAACCCTTTCCTTCCATTTGAATGTGTTGGCCTAGGTCTAAATATATTTTTAAAAATTAATTTAGTGACTTGAGTTCCAGACATGACATCAAAACGAGGCTGACTAAAACTTCCCCTCTTGAAATTCCCGCAAAAAACCTAGGAAATAAGATAATTTAAAAGAGCAAAAAATCTTTGCATCTATGAAAGAACGTTCTACAGATTTTGGTAATACAGAAAAAAGTGTGATTTATTATGGATGTAGATTGGGAGTGAGTGGTCTTCCCCTGTGATTTCCACTACCAAAATGATAGAGGATTTCACTGACCTCTGGGGACGTGGGGATGTCCTCCTGTAAGAGCTGTATGACCAAGAAGAGCAAACGGAAACTACTTTTATTACTTCATTCCTTCTATAGCCAAAGGTTAAATTGGTCAAAAAGAAGGTTCTTGAAATAGAAGCCTGAGAAAAATAAGTAGTATACTAAAATTTAGAGCTGTACTTGAGAGAGAAACAAAATTTATCAAGCAGAAACTACTACAAGAATTAAAGAAAATTCTGCACATGAATTAAGGAGAGTACTTATTAAGGAGCTTAAAGGGTTCCGACTGTCAAAAAAATGTAAAAAAATGGATTTTAATCCAGATAAATCATTGTGAGCATTTTAAATTCCAAAGACAAAGAAAACTAAAATCAAATGAAAATGTAGGATGACTGCAGAGAAAGATAAACCAACTTGGCCTCTTACTCAACCCTAAATGTCAAAAAACCACAGAACAATATCTATAGAGTTCTGAGGTAGCATTCTCTGCCCTGATAAAATGCCAATTAGGTGCGAAGTCAATAGAACTATATTACCAAGCAGACAGAAAAACCAAGAACAACAAAAATACCATCACCAAGATAACATTTCTAAATAAATTACTTAAAGATATGCTCCAGAATAGTAAAAATTGAATTAAAATTTATTTTAAAAGCCTAAGAATGAAGAAGCTATGATTGAAAAAAAATGGTGAGCTTGAAATCCAGTTAAACATATAGAAATAAGGCTAAACAATTCTAAATTAGTTTAGAATATCAAAAGTTTAAGAAAGAATTACTAGAAATAAATTACCTGTATTATTTTTAATGACTTTGAAAATAATAGGTGATAGACAGGACTCTGGGGCCATTGCAGAGTAGGAAACACTAGGAATCTGTCTTCCCACTGGCAGAATCTTTCTGATGTGACCATTTTGGAACTCTGGAGTTTCAGTTTCCAGGGGAAGGCTTGAACTGTAAATTGTGGTAATTCCAGTCGATTTTAGCTCTTAGCACAGTTAGCAGCTACCCATCCTCCACTCCCTGCTTCACTGCAGGAAATTGTGCACGTGTTCCTGGAGACACTTGCAGGAGTCGGGGTGGGCAAAAAAATATCTGTCTTCCAAATATCTGGGAACTATGCTCTGATCCCTGATTGCTGCTTCTGATACATAAGTTCAGACAAAGAGATGGACAGCCATTTTTGTTGCACCTGATCCCACCTTTATAAGCCGCCCCCCAAGCAGAAATGACTTCTTTTGGGGGATTTAAAAGAGCTGGTGTGCTCCTTTTCCTTTCATTTTTTTCTTTTTCCTTTTTTATGGAGCCAGACATCAAAGACAAGGATATTTCTTGCATATATGGTGAAATTTAGAAAGTGACCATGCATGCCCAGGTAAAGGCACAGTCTCAGAAAAGACCTGAGAAGACCTTAAGTTTATACCTCAGTCTGATCCTTGGCACAGAGATAGCCTACAACAATCAAATCAAATAAATAAATAAATAAACAAAACACTAATAAAAAAATTAGAAAACACTAGAGAAGGTGGATAACTTGATTTTCAAAGTTACTACATTATTAGATTGAAATATCCATTTTACAACAAAACATCACAAGGTATACAAATAAATGGGAAAGTATGGCCCATTCAAAGGAAAAAAATAAACCAACAGAAACTCTCATAAAGACTTGATGGCATATCTACTAGGAAAGATTTTAAAACACCTGTATTAAAGGTACTCAAGGAACTGAAGAAGATGTGGAAGAAGTCAATAAAATGATGTATGAACAAAGTGGAAATGTCAATAAAGAAATAGAAAACCTAAAAAGAGACCCAAAAGAAATTCTGGAGCTGAGAAATACAATAACTGAAATGAAAAGTGCAATAGAGGGAACCAAAGGAAAATTTGAGCAGGCAGATGAAAAAAATCAGTGAACTTTAAAATGTGACAAAAGAAATTGTTGTGTCTGAGGAACAGAAAGGAAAAAAAAGATTGAAGAAAAATGATCAGAGCGTATGGATACCATGAGACATCATCATATCCACCAACATTCTCATGGTGGGAGTCCCAGAAGGAGGAGAGAGAGAGAAAGGGGCAAAGAGAAAACTTTACAAATTTGATGAAAGACATGAATGTAAACATTCAAGAAGCTCAGTAAACTCCGAGTAAGATGAAGCCAAGCAGACTCACACTGAGACATATAATGAAACTTCTGAGAACTAAAGACAGAGAATCTTGAAAGCAGCAGGAGAGAAGTGACTTGCCGTGTACCAGGGATCAGTTGTAATAAATTACAGTATTTCTCATCAGGAACTTTGGAGGCTTTAGAAGGCCATGGACAATATATTCAAAGTGCTGAAAAAATATATACCTGTCAACTAAGAATCCTATATATGGGAAAACTGTCCTTTAAACTGAGGGAGAAACTAAAACATTCCCAGATAAACAAAAGCTAAGAAAGTTAGTTACTACTAGATCTTCCCTGCAAGAAATACTTAAGGAAGTCCTGCAGTATAATTCAAATTAGAATGCTACAGCTTTGGGATGTTAAATATAATCCTCATTGTAACCACAAAGGAAATAGTTAGAGAATATATACAAAAATATATATGAAAGATATTTAAACACTTCACTACCAAAAAAATCAACTAAATGCAAAGGAAGATAATAATGCAGGAAATTTTACAGACAAAAAAAAATCTATCAGGCATATAGAAAACAAATGGAAAAATGATTGAAGTAAGTTCCTCCTTATCTATAATGACTGATAGTTGGAAATTTTAACAGACCACTCTTAGTAATGGATAAAACAACCAGACAGAAAATAAGTAAGGAATATAATAGAGGATACAATTAATGAATCATATCTAACAGACATACACAGAACACTCTACCAACAATAGCATACACATAAGACATTTTCAGGATAGACCATATGTTAGGCCACAGATTAACTCTCAATAGATTTTAAAAGATATTTTTTACAAAGTGTCTTCTTGGACCAGAAATGAATAGAATAGAAATCAATAACAGAAGTACAACTGGAAAATCCACAGATTTGTGGGAATTTAACAACATACTCTTAAATAACCAATGGATTGAAGACAAAATGACAAGGGATATTAGAAAATGTTTAGATATAAATGAAAACAAAAACACATGGGGCACAGTGAAAGCTAGTGCTAAGGTGGAAATTTATAGCTATAAGTGCTTACATTAAAAAACAAGGAAATATCTCAAATCAACAACCTAACTTTACAACTTAAGGAACTAAACCCAGAGATAGCAGAAGGAAATGAATAATAAAGATTGTAATAGATAGAGATAAGTGAAATAGGAAATATAAAAACAATAGACAAAATCAGTGAAACTAAAAGTTGGTTCTTGGAAAAGATTTTTAAAAATTGACAAGCTTTTAGTTCATGGACTAAGAAAAAAAGAGAGAAAATTCAATTACTAAAATCAGAAGTGACCAACTGAACCAAGGATGAATCAAAAGGGAAATCAAAAAGAATCTTGAGACAGGCAAAAATGAAAACACAAATTAGCAAAGCTTATGGGATGCAGCAAAAGCAGGTGTAATAGGGAATTTAAAAGCAGTAAATGCCTACATTAAGAAAAGACTATGATCTCAAATAAAAAGCCTAATTTTACAACTCAAGGAACTAGAAAAAGAACAAACTAAGCCAAAGTTAGCAGAAGGAAGGAAATAATAAAGATTAGAGTAAAAGCAAATGAAGTAGAGACTAGAAAGACAACAGAAAAGATCAACAAAACTAATAGTTGGTTTTTTTTAAAGATAAAATTGACAAACCTTTAGACTAAACAAGAACAAAAGAGACTCATCAATACAATTGTAAATGAAAGAGGAGACATTACAACTGATGCCACAGAAATACAAGGAGCATAAGAAAATACTATTAACAGTTATATACCAACAAATTGGATAACCTAAAAGAAATGGATAAAATACTAGAAACATACAACTTACCAAAACTGCATCATGAAGAACAGAAAATCTGAGGAGACTGGTAATTGTAAGGAGACTGAAGAAGTAATTAAAGATCTCTCAAACAAACAAACAAAATTATAGGACCTGATGGATTCACAGGTGAGTTCTACCAAACATTTAAGAGGAATTAATGCCACTCCTCCTAAAACTCTTTCAAAAAATTAAGAAACAGTTCCAAACTCATTTTATGAGGCCAGCCTTACCTTCATTGCAAAGCCAGATAAGGACAGTACAAGACATGACAATTACAGGCTGGTATTCCTGATGAACATAGATGGAAAAATCCTCAACAAAACATTAGCAAATCAAATTCAGCAGCACATTAAATAGATCATACACCATGATCAAGTGGGATTTATTTCTGGGTGCAAGGATAATTCAATAAACAGGATGAAGGATAACATCACATTAGCAGAATGAAGGATAAATACAGGTCATCTAAATAGATGCAGTAAAAACATCTGACAAAATTTGGCATCCTTTCTTGATTAAAAAATATAATTTTTGACAAATTAGTATAGAAGAAATGTACCATAACATAACAAAGACCGTATATGACAAGCCCATAGCTAACATAATAGTCAGCAGTGAAAAGCTGAATGCTTTTCCTCTAAGATCAGGAAAAAGACAAAGATGCCCACTCTCACCAAATCTTAAAATTGGCTTGGAATTATAAAAGACCCCAAACAGCCAAAGTAATCTTGAGAGAAACAAAGATGGAGGTATCACACTTCCTGATTTCAAATTATACTACAAAACAATAGTAATCCAAACAGGATGTTTCTGGTATAGAAACAGATAAATCAGTGGACAGAATAGAGAACACAGAAATAAACCCACACATATATGGTCAACTAATATTTGACAAGGGCACCAAGAATACATAGTGTGGAAATGATAGTCTCTTCATGCTGATGAAGAAATGATGTGGGGAAAACTGGATCTCCACATAGAAAATAATGAAATCAGACCCTGATGACACACACAAAAATTAACTTGCAATGGATTAAAGACTTGAATGTAAGACCTGAAACTGTAACATTCCTTAAAAAAAAGATGTGTATTAAGTTCCTTAACATAGGTCATGGCAGTGATTTTTGAATATGACACCAAAAACACAGGCAACAAAAGCAAAAATAAACAAGTGAGACCACATCCACCTGAAGAGTTTCTGTACAACAAAGCAAACAATCAACAAAATGAAAAGGCAATCTATGGAATAGGAGAGAATATTTGCAAACCATATATCTTATAAAAAGTTGCTATCCAAAATACATAAGAAACTTATACAACCCAATAGCAAAAAAAAAAACAAACCTGATTAGAAAATGGACAAAGGACATGGAGAGATATTTTTCAAAGAAGGCATACAAATGGCCAACAGGTAAATGAAAAGGTGCTCTGCAGCACTAATCATCACGGAAATGCAAATCAAAACCACAATGAGATATAACCTCATACCTGTCAGAATGCCTGTTATATATTAAAAAAAAAAAGACAAAAAAATAACAAGTGTTCACGAGGATGTGGAGAAAAGGGAATTCTTGTTCACTGTTGGTGGAAATGCAAATTAGTACGGCCATTATAAAAAAAGAGTATGGAGGTGCCTCAAAAAATTAAAAATAAAACTGATGTGATTCAGCAATCCCACTTCTGGGGATACATTCAAAGGAAATGAAATTAGTATCTTTAAGAGATAACTGCACTGTTTATTGTAGCACTCTTTTTATAATTGCACTCTGTTTATTCACAATAGACAAAATATGGGAATGACCTAAATGTCCATAATTAATGAGTGAATTAAATGACATTAAACAAATTGAAGAAAATGAGATGTAAAACTACATAAAATAAAATATTTTTCAGCCATAAAAAAAGCAGGAAATCCTGCCATTGGTGACAACATAGAAGACATTATGTTTAGTCAAATAAATCAGACACAGAAAGGTAAGTACTGCATGATTTCACTTATATGTGGAATCTAAAAACTTCAAACTCATAGAAACATAGAGTAGAACACTGGTTGCCAGGGACAGGAGGATTGGAGAAATTCAGAGATATTGGTCAAAGGGTACAAATTTTCAGTTATAAGATGAGTAAGTTCCGGGTATGTAATGTACAGCATGGTTATTACAGTTAATACTGTGAATAGTTGAACTATACTAAAAGAGTATATGTTAAAAGTGTTATTATCATCATGAAAGAAAGTAACTGTGAGGTGGTGAATGTGTTAGTTAACTTGATTTTGCTAATCGTTTCATAATGTATATGTATATTAAATTATCATGTACACATTTCAAAAATCACTTTATAATCTAAATACATACAGTTTTTGTTGTCAATTTTACCTCAAGAAACCTTGAAAAATGTTTTAATTAAAAGGAAATTATGAAAACAATTACATTTACAATAGCATCAAAAATAATTAAGTACTTGGAAATTAACAAAGTTGAAAGATTTGTACAATGAGAACTACAAAATATTCCTTAAAAAGATTAAATAATAAATAAATAAATGGAAATATATCCCATATTCATGGATTGGAAGGTTTAATATTAAGATATCAATACCATCCAAAGTGATCTACCTATTAAATGCAATCCACAAAAATCTCAATGACTTTTTTTTACAGAAATAAAAAAAATCTTAGAATTCATATGGAGTCTTGAAATAGCCCAAACAATCTTGAAAAAGAACAACACTAGAGTACTTATGCTTCCCCATTTTAAAACTTACTACAAAGATTTTGTAATCAGAGTTGTTTAGTACTGGCATGAAGGCAGACGTATAAAACAATAGAATAAAATAGAGAGCCCAGGAATAAATCATCATACAGATGGTCAAATGATTTCTTTTGTTTGTTTGTTTTGTTTTACCTTATTTCCTTTTTTCTATTGAGGTATTATTGATATACACTCTTATGAAGGTTTCACATGAAAAAACAATGTGGTTACTACATTTACCCATATTATCAGGTCCCCACCCATACCCCAATGCAGTCACTGTCCATCAGTGTAGTAAGATGCCATAGATTCACTATTTGCCTTCTCTGTGCTACACTGTTTTCCCCATGACACCCCACACCATGTGTACTAAACATAATGCCCCTCAATCCCCTTCTCCCACCCTCACCACCCGCCCTCCCACACCCCTCCCCTTTGGTAACCACTAGTTCCTTCTTGGAGTCTCTGAGTCTGCTAATATTTCGTTCCTTCAGTTTTGCTTCGTTGTTATACTCCACAAATGAGGGAAATCATTTGGTACTTGTCTTTCTCCGCCTGGCTTATTTCACTGAGCATAATACCCTCTAGCTCCATCCATGTTGTTGCAAATGGTAGGATTTGTTTTCTTCTTATGGCTGAATAATATTCCATTGTGTATATGTACCACCTCTTCTTTATCCATTCATCTACTGATGGACACTTAGGTTGCTTCCATTTCTTGGCTATTGTAAATAGTCCTGTGATAAACAGGGGTGCATATGTCTTTTTCAAAGTGAGCTGCATTATTCTTAGGGTAAATTCCTAGGAGTGGGATTCCTGGGTCAAATGATATTTCTATTTTGAGTTTTTTGAGGAACCTCCATACTGCTTTCCACAATGGTTGAACTAATTTGCATTCCCACCAGCAGTGTAGGAGGGTTCCCTTTTCTCCACATCCTCGCCAACATTTGTTGTTGTTTGTGTTTTGGATGTTGGCCATCCTCACTGGTGTGAGGTGATATCTCATTGTGGTTTTAATCTGCATTTCTCTGATGATTAGCGATGTGGAGCATCTTTTCATGTGCCTGTTGGCCATCTGAATTTCTTCTTTGGAGAAGTGTCTATTCATGTCCTCTGCCCATTTCTTAATTGGATTATTTGCTTTTTGTTTGTTGAGGTGCATGAGTTCTTTATATATTTTGGATGTCAACCCCTTATTGGATGTGTCATTTATGAATATATTCTCCCATACTGTAGGATGTCTTTTTGTTCTACTGATGGTGTCCTTTGCTGTACACAAGCTTTTCAGATTAATATAGTCCCACTTGTTCATTTTTGCTTTTGTTTCCCTTGCCTGGGGAGATATGTTCATGAAGAAGTCGCTCATGTTTATGTCCAAGAGATTTTCGCCTATGTTTTTTCTGAGTTTTATGGTTTCAGGACTTACATTCAGGTCTTTGATCCACCTTGAGTTTACCTTTGTGTATGGGGCTAGACAGTAGTCCAGTTTCATTCTCTTACATGTAGCTGTCCAGTTTTTCCAACACCAGCTGCTGAAGAGGCTGTCATCTCCCCATTGTATATCCAAGGCTCCTTTATCAAATATTGACTGTATATGTTTGGGTTAATGTTTGGATATTCTATTCTGTTCCACTGGTCTATGGGTCTGTTTTTGTGCCAGTAACAAATTGTCTTGATTACTGTGGCTTTGTAGTAGAGCTTGACGTCAGGGAGCGTAATTCCCCGTTTTATTCTTCCTTCTCAGGATTGCTTTGGCTATTTGGGGTCTTTTGTGGTTCCATATGAATTTTAGAGTTATTTGTCCCAGTTCATTGAAGAAAGCTGTTGGTAGTTTGATAGGGATTGTGTTGAATCTGTAGATTGCTTTAGGTAGTATAGCCATTTTGACATTATTTATTCTTCCTAGCCAAGAGCATGGGATGCATTTCTATTTGTTAGTGTCTTCTTTAATTTCTCTTAGGAGTGTCTTGTAGTTTTCAGAGTACAGGTCTTCCACTTCCTTCATTAGGTTTATTCCTAGGTATTTTATTCTTTTTGATGCAGTTGTGAATGGAATTGTTTTTCTGATTTCTCTTTCTTTAGTTCATAGTTGGTGTATCGGAAAGCAACAGATTTCTGTGTGTTAATTTTGTATCCTGCAACTTTGCTGAATTCAGATATTAGTTCTAGTAGTTTTGGAGTGGAGTCTTTAGGGTTTTTTATGTACAATATCATGTCATCTGCAAATAGTGACAATTTGACTTCTTCTTTACCAATCTGGATGCCTTGTATGTCTTTGTTTTGTCTGATTGCCATGGCTAGGACCTCCAGTACTATGTTGAATAACAGTGGAGAGAATGGGCATCCCTATCTTGTTCCGATCTTAGATGAAAAGCTTTCAGCTTCTCGCTGTTAGGTATGATGTTAGCTGTGGGTTTGTCGTATATGACCTTTATGATGTTGAGGTACTTGCCCTCTGTACCCATTTTGTTGAGAGTTTTAATCATGAATGGATGCTGAATTTTGTCAAATTCTTTTTCAGCATCTATGGAGATGATCATGTGGTTTTTGTTCTTCTTTCTGTTGATGTGGAGGATGATATTGATGGATTTTCGAATATTGTAACATCCTTGCATCCCTGGGATGAATCCCACTTGATTGTGGTGTATGATCCTCTTGATGTATTTTTGAATTCGGTTTGCTAATATTTTGTTGAGTATTTTTGCATCTACGTTCATCAGGGATATTGGTCTGTAATTTTCTTTTTTGGTGAGGTCTTTGCCTTGTTTTGGTATTAGAGTGATGCTGGCTTCATAGAATGAGTTTGAAAGTATTCCCTCCTCTTCTATTTCTTGGAAAACTTTAAGGAGAATGGGTGTTATTTCTTCTCTGTATGTCTGGTAGAATTCAGAGGTGAATCCATCTGGTTCGGGGATTTTGTTCTTGGGTAGTTTTTTGATTACTGATTCAATTTCGTTGCTGATGATTGGTCTGTTTAGTTTTTCTGTTTCTAGTTTGGACAGTTTTGGAAGGTTGTATTTTTCTAAGACGTTGTCCATTTCTCCTAGGGTTTCCAGCTTGTTAGCATATAGATTCTCATAATATTCTCTTTCTGTGGGGTGTATCATTATTTTTCCTTTCTCATTTCTGATTCTGTTTATGTGTGTAGATTCTCTTTTTCTCTTAATGAGTCTGGCTAGGGGTTTATCTATTTTGTTTATTTTTTCAAAGAACCAGCTCTTGGTTTCATTGATTTTTTCTATTGTTTTATTCTTCTCAATTTTATTTATTTCTTCTCTGATCTTTATTATGTCCCTCCTTCTGGTGATTTTGGCCTCATTTGTTCTTCTTTTTCAACTTTTAGTAATTGTGTCTTTAGACTATTCATTTGGGAATGTTCTTCCTTCTTTAAATAGGCCTGGATTGCAATAGACTTTCCTCTTAGAACTGCCTTTGCTGCGTCCCACAGAAGTTGTGACTTTGTGTTGTTGTTGTCATTAGTGTCCATATATTCTTTGATTTCTGTTTTGATTTGGTCATTAACCCATTGATTAATTAGGAGAATGTTGTTAAGTCTCTGTGTATTTGTGAGCCTTTTTGATTTCTTTCTAAAATTTATTTCTAGTTTTATACCTTTGTGGTCTGAGAAGTTGGTTGGTAGAATTTCAATATTATTGAATTTACTGAGGTTCATTTTGTGGCCTAGTATGTGGTCTATTCTGGAGAATGTTCCATGTGCACTTGAGAAGAATCTGTATCCTGTTGCTTTTGGGTGTAGAGTTCTGTGGATGTCTTTGCCATTTTAATTATTATGTGTCTTGGTGCTGTCTTCCTTGGGTCCCTTGTGTTAGGAGATCTGTGGGCTTCCATGGACTGTGAGACTATTTCCTTCCCCAGCATGGAGAAGTTTTCAGCAATTATTTCTTCAAAGACACTTTCTATCCCTTTTTCTCTCTCTTCTTCCTCTGATACTCCTATAATGCGAATATTGTTCTGTTTGGATTGGTCACACAGTTCTCTTAATATTCTTTCATTCCTAGAGATCCTTTTATCGCTCTCTGCCTCAGCTTCTCTATATTCCTCTTCTCTGATTTCTATTCCATTAACAGTCTTTTGCATCTCGTCCAGTCTGCTGCTAAGCCTGTCGATCGCTTGTCTCGTGTCTGCATTGTCTTTCCTCACTTCCCTCACTTCCTCCCTCAGCTCTTGCATATTTCTCTGTAGATCCATCAGTATGATTATGACTTTTATTCTGGATTCTTTTTCAGGAATATTGTGCATTTCCATCCCTTCAGACTCCCTCTCTGGTGTCTGGGTCTGGATAAGCTTTGTTTTTACCATATTCCTCTGTCTTTTCATAGCAATAGAAGTGGTTGCTGGTAGGTGCCATGTTTGTCAGCTGGGCTCTTTAAGGCTTTAAAAAAAAAAGAAAGAAGAAGAAACGAAAAGAAAAGAAAAAAAACACCAAAAAAAAGACATCCACCGGGAGTAGATTCTGTGAGGATGCTGTAGGTGGCGCTGTTGCTCTGCTATTCCGCAGCTCCACAGGGCTTTTTGTAGCTCTAGCCGGAGTGGGAACGAATGGGAGGCTGCTGATCTCTGTGGGAAGTTTCAGTAGGGCTACTTTTTTCAAGTCGCCAGCCAAAGGGTCCGAAATTCCCCAGGACTCCCAGCCTGCTGGGCCGAGTGTGCTGGAATGTTCCTGCTCCTCCATTGGGCCCCTATCTCTTTAAGACCCCTGAAAAAAAGCACGCACTTTTCTTTTGTTCTGGGGAGCCGGCTGCAAGGACCCAGTGCATTCCCAGGCTCAGATCCTGCACCCTCTGTCTCTCCATTCTCCAATACACTGTGCGGTGTGTGTCAGCGCTCCCAGCACAGATCACCAGGGCTGGTTATTTAATGAGCCTGTACTTCCACTCCCTCCCAGCTCTGAATCCTCTCCTACCGCCGGTGCCCTGGGGTTGGGGGAGTGTTCGGGTCCCGCCGGTCTCCGTATCTTACCCGCCTCGCAGGGTGTCAAGTCCTCTCAGGTGCAGATGCAGGCTGAGTGCTGTCCTGTATCTTCTGGTCTCTCTTTTAGGAATAGTTATATTTGTTGTCTTTTCATAAATATATATGGTTTTGGGAAGAGATTTCTGCCACCCTGCTCACGCTGCCATCTTCCCGGAACCTGGTCAAATGATTTTTGACAAAAGTGTCAATACCATTCAATGCAGAAAGGACAGCCTTTTCAACAAGTGGCTGGGAAAAACTGGATGTTCACATGCAAAGGTCCAAAATTCAACCCTCACCTAATCCCGTATCTAAAAATTAACTCAAAATGGACCAAAGACCTAAATGTAAGACCCGAAACTATAAAACTCTTAAGAAGAAAACATATGGCAAAATCTTTATGATGTTGACCTTGGCAATGATTTCTTGGATATGACACCAAAGGTACAGGCAACAAAGGAAAAAAATATACAAATTGGACATCATGAAAATTTTAAATGTTGTGCATGAAAAGACAATTCAGCAGAGTAAAAAAAGCCATCCATAGAATGTAAGAAAATATTTGCGAATCATATAGCTGATAAGGGATTATATCTAGAATATTTAGGAAACTCATCAACAAGAAAACAAAACAACCCAATTCAAAAATGGGCAAAGGACTTGAATAAGCATTTCTCCAAAGAAGATGTACAAATGGCAAGCACATTAAAAGATGCTCAGCATAACTAATCATTAGGTAAATCCAAATCAAAACTACAATGAGATACCACTTCACACCCATTAGGATGGCTATTATCAAAAAAGAGAAAAGTTGCCCCCCCCAAAAATAACAAGTATTGGTGAGGTTGCAGAGAAATTGGCACCCTTATGTATTGCTAGTAGGAATATAAAATGGTATAGCTGCTGTAGGTATGGCATTTCTTCAAAAAAATTATACACAGAATTTTTTTATAATCCAGAAATTCCACTTCTGGGTATATACTCAAAAGAATTAAAATAGTCTTGAAGAGATATTTCTGCCCCCATGTTCAAAGCAGCATAATTCGCAATAAATTAGAGCAATCCAAGTGACCATTGATGGATGAGTGGATAATCAAAATTGGTATACAAATACAATGGAATATTATTCAGATTAAGAAGAAAGGAAACTTTGACATGTGCCACAACATGGATGAACCTTTAAGATATGATGATAATTAAAATAAGCCATTCAAAAAAGAGTACATATGATTCTTCTATATGAGGTTCCCAGAAGAGTCAGATTCATAGAGACATAGAGTAGAATGGTGGTTGCCACAGGCTGGTGGAAGGGCAGCATGGGGATTTAGTGTTTAATGGGTACACAGTCGCAGTTAGGATAGATTAAAGAGTTCTGAAGATAGATGATGGTGATGGTTGCACAAAAATGAGAATGTGAATACCAAAGAATTATAAATAAAAATGTCTAAATATGGTAAACTTTATGTTATGTATATATTGTTACCATACAGTATGTCACAGATTGGGTGGCTTGGGCAGCAGAAATTAATTTTCTCACAGTTCAAGGTATTGAGAGGTTTGGTTTCTCTTGAGGCTTCTCTTGGCTTGCAAATGACTATCATTTTATTATGTTTTCACATGGCCCTTCTTCTGGCATGCTCACCCCTGATGTCTTTTCCTTTTCTTATAAGGACAGTAGTCTTATCGGATCAGGGCCACTTTTTTATGATATAGTTTAACCTTAAATCTCTTTAAAGGCCCTATCTCCAAATATAGTCACATTGAGGGTTAGTGCTTCATCATATTAATACCAGGGGAACATAATATAGTATATAACACCACAATTTAAAAAGATTTATTATTTCAGTTTCTGTAGGTCAGGGATTCTGGAGAGACTTAGTTGGTGATTCTGACTCAGGGACTCTCATGAGCTTACAGTCAGGATGTCAGCATGAGCTCTATGTGGTCCTCTGAAGGACTGGAGCTAGAAGAGCTGCCTCAAGGTGGCTCACTCAGATTGTTGCTCACTGGACACCTCTGTTTCTTGCTGGCTGTTGGCAGGAGTCCTCAGTTCCTCATCCTCTGTACTTCTTCTTAGAACATGGTACCTAAACCCACACCCCAGAAGAAATTATCCAAGAAAAAGAGATTAAACTACATTGCATTTTATGATCTATTCTCCAAAGTTACAAACTGGCCATCCTACTTTTCATTAGAAGCAAGTCACTAAGTCTAGACCATATTCCATGGGAGAAGAATTAGATGCCATCTTTTTAAGGCAGGAGTATTAAAAAAATGTGTGAACATGGTTTAAAACCACTACAGGAGGAGATACAATTCCAGAATTAGAGTTACATGGAAATATAGACATGAATACATCCTTTTTGCCAAACTGATATTCAAAAGGATTGTATCAAGTTATGCTTTCATGACCAAAATGAAAGTTAAGCAATTTCACAGGTCAGGAAAATTTTCTTTTATGAATTGTCTTTTTATGAACCTTCATTTCCTGATAAACTTCTCATTAATTTGTGTATGCTTTTTATATATTAAAGACATTGATTTTTACATTTTATTTTTCCATGTTTACATTAAAGACATTTTTTGAAATACAAATGTTTTACACATTTTGTAGTAAAAATTGTAGGCCTTTTCATGTGATTTCTTCCACCTCTCTTAAGTTGAGAAAAATCTTTCAATTAGAAAAATAACCTATCTCTTTCTAGTTTTTGAGACTATAGTTTTGCATGTAATTTCAATTCATGTTGAATCAACTTTTCTAACTGCTGTGATTTGAAAATCTAAATCTCTTCCAAATTTTTAATTGGTCATTTCAATATCATTTAATTCTGGTTCATTCCTCAACTGATTTGTGAAGTTTCCTTAATAATGTATTAAAATTTACATATGTGTGAAGTAAGGTACAGTTTGAAGATGATTGTGTTCTATACTTTTTAAAATTAACACAGCTTTATAGTACTGCATTCATGTGCTCAGGTTGCCATAACAGAATGCTAAAGACTGGGTGGCTTAAATGACAGAAATATATTTTCTCACAGTTTTGCAGGGGGGATGTCCAGGATAAAGGTGCTGTCAGGGTTCCTTGATTTCTGGTGAGACCTCTTTTCCAGGCTTGTAGATAACTGCCTTTTTAATGTATGCTCACATGACCTTTCTTCAGTGTGTGTGTGGAGAAGAGAGACCACTGGTGTCTCTTCTCTTCTTACAAGGACACCAGTCCTATTAGATTAGGGCCTCATCCTTATGCACCCAGTTAAATTTAATTACCTGCTTAAAGGCCTTATCTCCAAATACAGCTCACCCTTGAAGAGTGCAGATTTAAACTATGCAGATCTACTTATATGCAAAATTTTTTCAATATATATATTGAAAAAATTTTTTGAGATTTGTGGTCATTTGAAAAATATCTTTTCTCTAGTTTACTTTATTATGAGTATAGTATATAAAACATATAACATACAAAATATGTGTTAATTGACTGTTTATGTTATCAGTAAAACTTCTAGTCAACAGTAGGCTGTTAGTTCAGTTTGGGGGGAGTCAATTATTATATGTGGATTTTCAACTTCAGGGGGTTCAGTGCCCCTAACTCCCACTTTGTTTAGGGGTCAGGTGTACAGTCACATTGGGGTTTAGGGTTTCACAATATGAAATTTGTGGTCACACTATTCAGTCCATAACAAATACTTTTAGGGTCTTTTAAGACTATATCCTTCATTACTTTTTTCAAAATCTTCAAAAATTATAGTCATTATTCTATTTACTTTTGTTATAGTTTAAAAAGAAATCCTTCTTTAAATTGTTTAAGCGCTTATCACCAAATTTTATAATTGTGCTATTTTATGATGTTTTACACATGCTATAAACATAATACATTGTTATTATTTTGCTTTAAACAGTGTTATATTTTATCACATTTAAATTAAGGAAAAAAATAGATTTATTTTTTATGCATTTATTCCATTTCATTTACTCCATTATTCCATTGACTTTTTTTTGTGTATATCCAATTTTCTGACCTATATCATATTCCTTCTGCTTGATAGGTCTTTGGGAGGTAATTAGGTCATGAGGGTGGGGCCCTCATGATGGGATTAGTGCTCATATAGAAGAGACACCAGTGAGCTTGCTACTTTCTCTCTCCCTCTTATGAGGACACAGTGAGGAGGCAGCCAGCTGGAACCTAGAAGGAGCAGTCACCAGACTCCAACCAGGTACCCTGATCCTGGACTTGCCAGTCTCTAGAACTGTGAGAAATAAATTTCATACTCCACATGTTGCAGCAGCAGTTACCTACTTTCATTTCATGCCTCCCATTAGCTTTAACTGCCTGGGGCATGATTTTTACTAATATATTTCTTTATTTTCTTTCCTGCCATTTCTTTCCTCCATTCTTGATAATTACACATTTAGATGTACAAATTTCACATTATTCTCAAATACAGATGCACATGCACATTTAGACACAATATTCAGAAACTTTCATGGACACAGTTTCAACTAGGAGGTGTAAATATAAATGATGAGAGCATAAGCTCAGTACTTTGTAGTTAGACCCTGGACCAGTCAACACAAAGAAACACAGTATGGCTAGGGTAATGATTTAAGGATGTGTGCTCTGAAGACAGATTACCTGAGTTTGCATCTCAGCTCTGTTACTTGCAAGCTGGGTGACCCCAGCTAAGTAACTGAACCTTTGTACCTCAAGTTCCTCAGCTATAAAATGGGCACAACAATATCCCCTGTCTCATAATGTTGTTGAAAGAAGTATTGAAATTAATATAAAAAGTGCTTAGCATAGTGCTTAGCACAATATATGTGTTTAATAAATGGAAGCTACTATTATTACTTTGTAGAGAACTCTTTTGTTTCAGTCACTATCAACAGTTCAAGTGATTTTTACTTCTATATCTAGCAATGAAAGGACTGTTTGTTGTTCTGAGCCAAATGTATACTCTTATATAATATTTACTGAACCAATGGCACATGTTGGCAGAATGACTGGCCCAGGAGAGATCATGGCAGAGGAATGCAGTTTTCTTTATCTAGTGCTAAATGACATATGTGGACAGAAACTGCATTAGCACACACTGATAGAGTCAGCTAGCTGTTAATACAGATCAAGACAAAGCTAGGTGAGAGCATATAGTGTAATAGCTAGGAGCACAAGGTCTGGAATCAGACTGCCTCACTTAAACTCATAACTCCACCACTTACTAGCTTTGTTACCTTGAAAAGTTACTTCTTTGTACCTCCGCTTCCACATCTATAAAATGAGCTTGATAATAACACTCCCTGCTTTATAGTTATTGCGGGAATTTAATGAGATAATACATGTAAAACATCTACAACATTGCTTGGTACCTAATATATAATAAGTGGTGAAGAAAAAAAAGATGCATGTAGTAGACTGAGAAATATATAAATAAAGTTAACCTAAGTGTTCACTCTAAGAGAAGCAATGGAGACAGATGTTCAACTGAATGAGTGATTCCCAAAAGAAAATAAGGATTCTAATTCTACTTCACTTGGGATAACCTTTGTTAAAGTAACTGTTCTGTTCCTATAGAAGTCTCCAACATATCCTCCCAATTATGTTTGGTTTAGATCACCAGGATTTCCCAAAATATGTTCCATGGAACATCTGCTCTAAGCTATGTGTGAGAAAAAAGGGTTTTGTGGTTCAACAATGCTGGGAAATGCTATATGACATATTCTGTATGATAATGACAAATGCAGTATGCCAGGACCACACTAGGGGCTTGATAAATCCTGGATAATAGTTTCATTTAGTTTAATCCCGCATTTCTTATATTTGACCACAGATCCTCTTTTTATTAACATTCCATGAAACTACTGTTCCATGGAATAAAAATGGAGAAGTGCTGGCTTCAATGAATATTAAAATGACCTTTATACCAAACCAAGGGATGAAGGGCATTGGGAGGTAGGTGTGTGGGAAGGGGAGGGCTCATACTATTTTTGAGTGAGACTGAAAATTTGCCTAGAACAATTCACAAAGCCAGGAACCACACAAATCACTCAGGGTCACAAAGACTCAAAAACATACAATGTTCCTGGGAACATATGCAGGCTCTCTGAGGGGGTTGGGAGTGCACCCCTCACTCACATTATACCCGGTGTGCTGCTGTGCTGGGATCCCACCGTGGAAGATCGGAAGGCTCCTTAGCATACAGTACCATCTGCCTTTGGCCATGCACTTTCTGAATTTACTTCCTACTTTCTGGAAGAGAATAGGCTATATAAATACATTTGAAATGGAAAGGCCTGATTGGGGAACCAGAGGCTAGCCCCACAAGTGGAGGGGGAGGATGGGAGATGGGGAGAAGCGACTGGGATGAGGTGTCTGATCAGATTCAGGACACGGATGCTCCTCTGGGTGGACAAGATTGAGGGACACCAGTAGCACCAGCAAAGAGGATCCTTTACAGCAGAGCAGGGCAGGAGACACACTTAGGAGAAATAATACTAAGGTCAGTGACCAGCATAGGAGTTTCCTGAAGGGCAGAAACCATGCTTAATGCATCTTTATAATTCTTTTCTTGAGGAAAAAGGTGGTGGCTGGGAGGGAGAATTGTGTTTATTACAGAAGGGAGAGCACAGTGAAAAATCCCTGATAAGGGAGAGGTGTTTAAAATGGCTGTCTAGTTATATTGACAAGTGTACAGGTGACTTTTCAAGTTAGTGTGGTGGTTGTTCCTGAAGGTAAGTGGGCTCTCATCTTCTGTTTTGCTTTATCCCTTCCTGTGGATTCCTGCCAAGGACGAAGGAGAAACAGGATTATATCTGAGGTGGCCTGGTGCAAAGAGACCTAAAATCTTTGACCTTGGGAGGCCTGAGATCTGTGAGGGGCTGCTAAAGTGCATTCAGGCTGGAAGATAGTGAAAAGGAATATACCAACAGTAACGATATCTACTATGGGTGGTGGTGGGAGCAGGATTTTTCTTATTTCCATTAATTTATACTTTTCTAACTTTTCTATAATAAGCATCTGTTACTTACATAATTGTGCAAAATCAAGTCTAGTTCTCAAGTTCATACCCTACATCTTTAGTTTCCAGAATACCTGAACAGGCATTACATATAAACTTCATTTCATTGTGTTTTTAGCGGGGAAACAAATGTTTTCCAAGAACGTGTGAGCGAATGGAAATATACGCAGGAAACACTCCTTAAAAAGTTATATCCACACGATTCTACAAGGCGAGAAGGAGAAATTTGCTAGGGTAAGCTTTCCCGAAAACTTCTGGGGACAAAACGGTGACGTCCTCCAAGCGGGAGGAGTGAGTGGCAGGAGACAGTGCTTGGGGAGGAGGGTCACCTAGCAGCCTGCGGTGGAGGGGGGGCATGGAGGGGGCTGGCAGGTAGGCGGGGGGCGGCGGCCCTCCAGGAGCCGGGGCGGAGCAGGAAACGCGGCGGGGCCGGGGGCGGAGCCGCGGGGAGCGCCCTGGGTGCGAGGAGCCCGGAGGTACCTGCCGGCGGACCCAGGCCGGCCCCCCAGCCGCTCTGCGGCGAGGGAGGGGAAACCGGAGGGATTCCTGGGCAAGTGGCGCGCCCTGGGGTGACCGCTGCGGAAGAAAGACCTAGTGCCCCCGAATCCCTGAGCTGAGAGGGGCCAGAGAGGGGCCGGCATGGGCGCCGAGCCGCCTGCATCTTGGCTGCTGCTCTTCACCTGGCTCCCAGCAGGTGAGCCGTGGGAAAGCGGGTCCCACCCTGGCCCCAAGGAGACAGGAAGCCATTGTTGCCCGGCCTTGCCGAGCTGGCCGCAGGCAGGGCAGCCGAGGCCTGAGCCGCGCTTCGTGGCTCTGGGCACCGGCGCAGCAGGTGCGGGAACTGGATCGAGTTTCTGCCTGTGGAAACCTGTTGTTTTCCTCTTTTATTAGCCCAGGCCCTTCGGAAACAGGTGCAACTAAGAAAGAAACCTAGAGCCTCTGGGCTTTTCCCCTTCTGAAGTCATTAGGCACCTCTTGGTCTCTACAGCTGAACCGATAGACGTGGAAACGCCAGTTTTATAATTCCTAATTTTTCCTGTCATCTTATACTTGCTTTTAGGTTTTAGGTACTGTGACAACCATACTGGCCCAGAAATGCATTTATTTCACTCTTGGGCGGTTATAATGTCCTCAGTATACTGGAATGTTCGGTCTGATTCCGAATCTACCTTACAGGACCAAAGCATTTGGCTCTTTGCTAACTATGTTCAGCGTCACTTTTCTATTTCCTTTGTACCCACCTGCTTTCCTGACTTTCCCCCTTGCTCAGTATGCTCAAGTGCACAACCACCCACTCTCTGCTTCCTTTTCTTAACCTCCCCCATCAATCCTGTCTGCTTTGGAAAGCATGGTATTCTGGGCCTCAGTGTATCTCTTGGAAATATGACAGGTGTATCAGCACGGTTGAAACCAGGGAGGGAAGGATAGCTGAGTGACAGAATGTGCAGGCTCTTTTAGCCCTTTCCAGTTAGGATGTAGGTGTGACCTGCAAACTAGAACCTATTGAGTTCCCCAGGAAGTTCTGCCATGTTTTATTTCATTTTACCATCTCTCCTCTCTTTTAGGAATAGCTGCCCTCTGATCTCTAAATTGTCAGTGGGAGGTCAGCTTAGTTTGCTCACAGACCAGTTTGAAGTCTTGTCTTTTTCTGAGGGAAAAGATAACATGAAGGTTCAGGCAGAATTCCTTTTTTTTACTGACAGGACACGAAAATTGCTGAGCTATATAACTAAATAATCACACAGGATTTTATAATAGCTTAAGCTTAATGCTGAGAATAAAAGGGAGAATTTTGAAAGGGTAGGAAAACTGGAAAATAGGTATCTCTAAGGTTCTCTGGTTTACAACATTTTTCTATAGGGTATGCATTCTATAAATTGCCTGTAGCTGACAAGACTAGATGTTGGACATCCATGATACACAAGGAAATGGACTAAACCTCACCTAATTTATAAACAATTCAAAACTATAAAAAATGCCCGTCATTAAGAAAATAGGTAAATTATGGTTCATTCATGTAGTGAATTTTCATGCAGCCACTACAAAAATTAGATCTATGTGCCCTGACATAGAATATAATGATATATCATTTGTTTGAAGGAAAAAAAAGTTGCAAGTCAATGTCCATAATTTTTTTTAAAGTTTAGGAAAAGATGTGGAGGGATATACACCAAATTATCAACAGTGGTATGGACAGTGGAATTCATGGCAAGTAGGGAGGAACTTTTTACTTCATGGTCTTCTCTAGTGTTTGAAGTGTCTTGTTATTTTATGTTTATAAACAAGAAAGGGAAAGAGGGTTTCTTTATAAGTTGGTCAAAATTAACTTGTGACTGTCTCTTAAATTTGTGAATATCCCTTAAAGGGTTAAACCTTCCCGTGAGAAAACTTATCCAGGCAGGTGGTCCAGGGAAGCAGTGTAGGCTTTGCAGCTTTACAGGTATAATGTAAGGCTATCTTTGCCACTTCGTAGCTGCATGACCTGAAGCCATTTACTTAACCCAGAGATTTCCTTCATCTAGAAGATAAAAATGAGGCTTATGTCATGGGATTTTTTTTACAAAGGCTAAATGAGATACTGTATGATAAAGCACCCAGGGCCATGTCTGACAGCACAGTAGGTGCTCAGTATATGTGTCAGTTTCCTCCCCAGAGTTGCCACATGTTTAGCACCACCTGGAGCCCAGCACTGTTGAGTAGCACATGCCAGAACTTTGTTAAACATGTAAATACATAGACATAATTCCTCCCCTGCCCCAACCCACCTTTCTTTGTCACCTTTTCTTCTTTTCTGACTCTCTTGATCCCCTACTTCCTGTCCATACTCATTGCCGGTCCCTGATCCCCTTGATTCCTCTCATATTTGCATTGTTATCTAAGGAACTGTAACAAGTACCATGGCAAATATACTTGGGGAGATAGCTTGCTCAGACATAAACTCTGCTAGAATTAAGCCTGTGTACTTTTTGTTAACCTGCTCAGTGGAGCAGAGGTGGCTGGGTGCCTGAAAAACATACAGGGGTTGAGACCTTCCATCAGAGTTAGCACTAGGCCACTGCCCCATGCCAGGTAAAACCATGCTCTCCCTCCCTGTCTGCCAAGCAGGACTCCATGTGGAAAGGAGGGGAAATGCCATCCACTTCTCTGAAAATACTTTTTTTTTTCTTTTAATTTGCACCCATATCCCTATGCTATATGGCTAACATGTTTAAGAAACTGTAAAACCTGTTGCCCAGTCTGATCTATACAGGGAAGACAGACTGAATAAATAAATGTACAGAACTATGCATATATTTGGAAACACATGGCATTTAGTTGTAAAGATAATCATTCATCGGTATGTTTTCCTTACACTTAATGAAGGGTGGTAGTCCCCACTCTGCATGCAGTGTAGTCTTGGAAAGTACCTATGGTGGAAAACCGAGAGTCCCCTTCCCCGTCCCTCCTTCTCTTGAGTCTTGTCTGAAGTTAACTTTCCACCCTAAAGCAATGAGTTTCCCTTCCTCCCTCTTACACCAAGGAGCAGGGTTTACTAGGGTACAAAGTGACACAGCTTTAAAAGCTTTTAATGCAGTAACTCATTTTGCAAAGAGAAAACAGTAATGAAAGTTTACAGTTGCATCATTTTAATTCTTTCAGATTGCTTTTACATGCTGTTCTCAGTTTATCTCCATCTCTTCAGGTAGGCGAGATAAGTACAAATGATACAAATGACAGCTAATTTTATTGTCTGTTATGTGCCAGGCTCTTTGCTAAATGCTGGACATGCATTATCTCCTTTTAATCTTCACTATAACCCTATCAGGCAAGTATTATAATCATCCCAGTTTTGCAAAGAAACAACTGTAGCTTTGAAATAACTTGTCAGGTTTTTTAACAGGTGGGAGAGTGGAGGCAGAGTCTTAACTCAGGAAGTGTGTCTTCAGAATTTAAGTTTTCAAGAGAAAATAGAGGAGAGATCTAGGGAGAATTGGGGAGAAGGAGATACTGCAGGATGAAGAAAATTTAAGAACGGAAAGAAAATTTAAGAATTTGAGAACTCATAGTGCAATCAATATACAATATGCAGAATACAACAGTGCAACCAGGACATCTGTAAACAGGGCCTTCATCTTTTTGAATCTATTCATATTTTAGCCCAGATTCTGCTGTCCTTGGTGTCTTGAAGACCTCACCTGATAGGTAGTGTGCATGCCCAATGTGGTTAGATTTACAGAGAAGTCAGAGGCTAAAGGGAAAGAAGTATGGGGTAAAAATTTGCCCTTGAGATGGGCTGTCTTGCCACTTCATCCTTTTCCTCCAAATCTGGAGAATCCTCTTACTTTTTGAGAGTCTGGCTCTGACTTCCATGTGGAAGGTCAAGCTTGCCTGTTTAGGAAAGATTGTGTTTTGGGGTCAGTAGGACCTGAGTTCAAATCTTGGGGCTCACAGGGCTTGGCTTATTATATAGTCTTTGAACTTTTGTCCACAGATATAAGCAGGGTGCTCCCACCCTAGCGGGGTTTTGTGAGGATTAGAAACAATGTATGTGTGTCACCCAGCATACAGTAGATGCCGAGATCCAGAGCAGTAACTGAGAAGAGGGAAAGGCTTTGCTGCTTGCTTGGCCCCTCTTGCTCTGGGGTTCTTCCCCACTGCCCATGGGAGAGGGGGTGGGCAAGGGGTGAAAGCCTGAGAGCCGCGCAGGACGCCGGGGGGCTGGCAGACCCCTGAAGGGAGTGTAAGTGAGTGCAGCATGGTCAAAACGTGTGGGAACCTGGCATATTTCAGGTTTGAAATTCTCAAAAGGGATGAAATAAAAAAAATTAAAAAGTCCTACCCAGACAGCAAAGCCAGTGCTGACGCAGGTGAAGGTGAGTCATGTCACCCCAGTGCGGTTTGCCCATAATAAGGGCATTCATGGAAAGGTTTCTGAGTGAGGATTTGGTAATGAAGGCGATCGCCCTCATTCCCATTCTCCGCCCTCAGTGTCAGATTCAGCAATCTTCAAAGCTACCCCAGAGCAGCTTCTGGCTCTAACCAAGTTCCCTCTCTGACCCCCAGCAAACCTGCCCCCTCCCCCTCCAAATGTTCCACCTCTACACCAGTCATGTTGACTAGAGGCCTTTGAATAAACTGCTACTTAGGTTGAATTACTGTTCAGCACAATAAAGAATGTGTAGGTTATTAGTGACAGTGTCAGAGTGACTGCTGCCAATTGCATAGTAATTATTGCTCCATGTAGGCTGGTCCCATATTCCAATTGTTTGCAAGCTAAAGAATGCCGGACATCTGCCTTTATTTCAAGACGGCCATGCAGAGGGACAGGAGCGCTGCTCAGGGGATGGGATCTTGACTCTGAAAAACGAATGACCACAGATAAGCCACTCACCTTTTATAGTCTCAGATTCGCTGTGTATGAAATGGCGCAGCTTGTTTCCTCCCAGGGAACATATTTAGTGTATGAAAGAAGACATTTGAAAGTGCTATGTGAACCTAGGATTTCGTTTAGACTACAAATCAGTGTTCTCTCTATTCCAATCCATACATGTTACTGAACAAAATTAGCTAATGTTGACCGTGCCATCCCATTCATTGTAAAAATCTTACTTAAAGCTGCTTCTATTCAGTTGAAACTGTGTTGGGTGAAAGCTCCAAGATCTGTTTCAGGTCAGTTCTGGGAAAAAACAAAGGGGTGGTGAGGGTGGAGAAGCAAAACTAAAGAAACAGATTGTGAAATAATCCATGTTAGGCTTAGGCTGCCAGCTCTTCCATGCTGGTTAGACTGATTTCCACGAATCTTACAGGTAGTAAAGGGAGCAGCTATTTTTTCCCAAACTACTAAAGGCTTATTTTCAAAATGATGTTGCTTTTCTATTCACAGCTGAATAAGGAAGTCGTCTATATTCCTAAAAACACCACTTTCACCCTATTATGCTTCTTTGGAAGAGCGTTAGTGATTATCCATTAACTAGAAACAGACTCTGGAGTGCAATTTAGATTTCACCCCACTCACCACCACCAGGCCCACCTCGTTTATTCCCTCTGTCTCACAAAGCCAGAGACCCCCAGCTAGTCTGGTTCCCCAAGTAACTGCCCCTTTCTCATAAGGGCCTTCACTCATTTCTTGGATCAGTCCTGAAATAATGAGTTGCTCTGCTCTCTCCCTATTTCTTCTGTGTAATCTTAACCTACCTGAGTCTTAGGCTCCAGCTTAAATCTGTTTCTTCCATGAATTCTTCTCTCCCCCCTACCTCCCAGCCCCAGGTCTCCCCTGCACTTCTGTAGACCCTCTCTGCATGGCCATCACAGGTGTATCCTCATTACAGCCTAGCTCAGGACATGCTTAGGTCCTTTCTGGGGACGAGAGCCTGCTGTGCGCAGCATTCTGCTCTCTCTTCATAGACATGAGAAAAGTGGGTGCAGGAGCCTATTAGAACCCACAGTGAACTGTCTTATGAGGGCCGTGTCCAGAAGATGAGGCAAGACCCAGAAACATGTGACTCTGGCCATAGAGCCAGGACACCCAGCTGCTCTGTACAGGAGTAACTATATTTATTTTGTTGGTGGGAGTAACTCAGTCAAAATGAAGACAGCCCCACTGGAGAAATCCACTGGAGAGAACCCCAGCTTGAATGCCTTTCTTCTTGGCCCTTGTAATCAGGGAAAGGTGAAAAAGAGACCTACACACTGACGCCAACATGGCAGTCACCAGTATTCTAGGCACCATGCCAAAGACCAGAAGTGGGTTATCTCATTGCATTCTTGCAAGGACCTGATGAGGTTGGTACTATTATAATCTCCATTCATTGCTGAGGAAGTACAAGCTCACAGAGAGTAAATAACTTGTCCAATGTCCAACCAAGTAAGTAGAAAAGTTTGATTCAAACCCAGTTGTATCTGAGTCCAGAGCCTGGCTTTTATTTGTTTGTTTGTTTGTTTTTTTAATCTAGTCTACACCTTTTAGAACAGTAGTTTTCAAAGTATGGTGCCCATAGCGGTAATACCAGCATCTCCTGGAAATCTGTTAGAACTGTTAAGTTCTTGAGCTCCACCCAAGTCCTACTGAATTAGAAACTCCCACTGACAGCAATCTGGGCTGTTACAAGTCCTCCTGGGCTGCACACTCCAGTTTGAGTCCTGTTGCTCTGCACTAAACCTCCCGTGGGAAGATGCCCTATCATGGCCTAGAGACTATGTGGACATAGGAACATTCGAACATGTTGATTATGTGTGGACCTCTGACTGTACCAAAGTCCCTCCTGACGGTTCTCTGCCACCTGGTTCCTCATCAAGGCAGACCTGGAGCTATAAGTATGTCTGCAGATTCCGAGGGTAGAGAGAGGGAGTTTTGAAAAAGAAAGAGAAAAATTACTAATTTCTTCATGTTTTTCTTGATAAAATTTGTCACAACCCGATTATTTTTTGTTTTACTTGCTTTATGCTTATGTTGAGTATCTGTACTGCCAGTTTCCACTGGTTAATGTTTTCTTGGTCAGTCATCCCACTGTTTATTCAACAAACATTTGTTGGCTGCCAAGGGGGTAACAGGACCAGTATGAAGTGTTTGTGTTTGAATAGTGAGTTAGAGACAAATCCAGATGGCCTTCACAGAGCCTACAGTACACAGACCTTCACCAAAAAATGTGAAAAATGCTGCCTGGGGATAGGACAAAGGCTTTTGGGAAAACAGAGGGAGGCATCTCTCTCAGACTTGAAGTCAGGGAAGACTTCTTGAGGAGGTGACGGTGCAGCTGAAGACCTAAGGAACTAGTGAAGGGAATGCAGTGGTGGCAGGTCAGATGGAAAGACCCACATGCAGGAAGACCTGGAGAAGACGGTAATGGGAGCATGGGCAGGACTGAAGCAAGTTCATAGTGGCTGAGGCCCTGAGCATGAGGTGGGGCGTGAAGAGAGATTTGGCAGCAGAGAAGGGCTGGAGGCAGACCTGATCAGCCTCACAGGCCTGGTTAAGGAGGCTGAACTTTATCTAGGTAAGTGGGAAAACGAGGAGAAGTAATGTGAAAAAATATATTTTAGCAGGTATACCGCAGTATATATATGGCTGTCTTGCAATACATACTCTTTATTGTTGTTGGATGTGTTATTATTGTTGACAGACCATGAGCTCCTTGCTCCTTTTCTGCTCCATCTCCCCCAGAGTGCCTGTGCGGTCTCCACCCCACACCCTGCCCAGGCCAGGAAGAGCTCAGACTTTGCCTGAGAGCTCCCAGTCAGGGAGTATCTTTGCTTATTTGCACCGCTTTTATTTCCCCAGGTACAGAACAGTAGGTCACCTCCCAGAGACATGGTCTGCCTCCAGCATTGTCTCCCACTCTCATCTACAGGGTGCCTGTCCTTGCTGGTCACAGTCCAGCACACAGAGCGCTATATCACCCTGTTTGCCTCTGTCGTCCTCAAATGCGACTACACCACCTCCGCGCAGCTCCAGGACGTGGTAGTGACGTGGCGCTTCAAGTCCTTCTGCAAGGACCCCATCTTCGACTACTACTCTGCGTGTGAGTGCCGTCCTCCTCCTGGCTCTGCCCAGGTCCCTCTGTGAAATAGGGCATAGGAATTATTTAGGATCACAAATCCTTATCAGTGAGAAAAAGCCACCAAGAGCCCTTAATGCAGTCCCCTCATTATATCGATAAACAAACTGAGCCCAGGCAGAGGAAGTAACTTATTCAAGGTCACAACTGTTTTATTTAAGATGTATGTCCTACACTTTATTCTAAAAAGATTTAAAGCGGTTCCTATGTTTTTAAAAGCCAGCAGGTCCTGCCTTCCTAGTCCATTCCTGGCTGCATGCCTTCCTAGTCCATTCCTGAGATAAGGATGCAGAGCTGCCCCCCATTGCCCTGCTACCTCAGAATGCAGGCAGGAAGGCTCTCACACCCCTCAGGACACCTGAGGAGTGGCCATTCGTGACCCTCACACCCGCTGCCACATTCTCTGCTACAGCCAACCTTCCCCGTGGCTGACTAGACACTCAGTGATGGAGAGCTCCTCACAGGGAACAAGTCGTTGTCGGACCTCTCACAGTGCTGCACGACTCCCCTTAACATTTAGCCAAGCTCTACCTCTCCAAGACAACAGCCTCGCTCATGGCAGGTCTGCTGTCTGGGACCAAAGTTCTTCCTGGCTGTCCACCTCTGCCTCTCAAAAGAACAAAGGAACCAAGATTCCCATCATCAGTCTGGGGCCATTACCTTGAAGAAATTTTGAGAATAGAAGCAGACACCCTGTTGGTGGGAAGGAAGTGAGCTTCCCTGAGATGAAGAAAAGGAGGGGGAGGCATCAGCTCTTTTAGCTTTGACTCACAATGTGAACCCCAAAACCTGTCTGGACCACCCACAGAGCCTGGCACTGTCCCCAGAATAGCTCTCTCTAAATGGAGTCATTGTTTCCTGGAGGTTACTCTTAAAATGCCTGGGGTAAGGTAGGAGAGACTAGGGTAGTAGGCATTTGCCACTGGCAGATTTAACCTTGTCTTGTAAGGGCAGGTAGATGAACCCTATGGAAGCAAAGTCTGGGGTGACTGAATATGAGGCAGGGGAAGTTGGACTGGGAGGCAGGGGATACAGCCAGGATTAGGAAATGATGGCCTCTTAGTGGGGCCTGGGGTCTTGTTGCTCAAAATG
Source organism: Smutsia gigantea (assembly GCA_032199065.1). Lineage (NCBI taxonomy): Eukaryota > Metazoa > Chordata > Mammalia > Pholidota > Manidae > Smutsia > Smutsia gigantea. Next base: position 18,684 of record JAVSCE010002740.1, on the reverse strand, counting down.
TGATTCTTTGGTACCACCTGGGAGCTCATTAGAAATGCTGGCTCTTAGTTCCTCACTCCTGCCCTGCTGCGGCAGGATCTTCCTGTTGGACAAGATTCGGAGCAGATGCAGAGACTCAGAAAAAAATGAGATGCTTCACTGCTCTGGGGGATAGTAAAGGCAGCTTTCTTCCTGGGAATTCCCATTGCTGTGTGACTTGGGTGTGTCTTCTTCTCTCAGCATACCAGGCAGCTTTATCCCTGGGCCAGGACCCATCCAACGACTGCAATGACAGCCAGCGGGAGGTTCGAATCGTGGCCCAGAGGAGGGGGCAGAATGAACCTGTGCTGGGGGTGGATTACCAGCAGCGCAAGATCACCATCCAGAACCGTGAGTGTGGGGGAGGCAGCAGGGAACTGGGGCGGCAACAGGCGCAGACACCAGGCCCAGGAAGCTGAGTCACGGTGGGGATTTCCCTTTTCTCCTGCTCCCTGATGGTCGGCTTGGTCATTGGGGAAAGTGCCAGGCTGTGCTGTACTATCTGAAGTCACTCCCCTGGAAGTTGGTCTGGGTGAAAGGATGTCCTACAGCTTTGGCTAAAGGTCTGGGAGTGGCTGCTTTCCTTTGCTTCCCTGAGATTTAGGGCTAAGGTATGGCTCCTTTGAGCCCTTCCACAAATTGTTCTTAGGGGCTGCTGAAACCCCAGATCCCTGAGTTCCCCCTGGGCCCTCCTGTTTTACGTAGCTGAGGCAATAGGGGCTTCCAGGTAGAAGGCCAGCTTGAGACCATCACCTTCCATTGGTAGAGGGAAACACTGGGCTTAGAATCAAAAGATCTGGCTGGGTGTCCTGTTGTCCCTACTCGCTAGCTCAGTGCTCAGCAGCAGATACTTTCTCTGGCCTCTTTTACCTCCTCTGAAAGAGAGGCACAGTGGCCTCTGTCTCCCGACGTTGAAGTGTCAGCAAATGTGGTATCTGAGAGCTGTATCTAAGGCATAGTGCAGGGAGTGGTGGTTAGAGCCCTGATTCTTCAGGCAGACTCGGGTGTGGGTCCCTCTTCTGCCCTTACAGGGTGTCCGAACTTGGGAAAATCCCTTCAATTTTTTTTTTTAGCCTCAATTTCTAAGAAATGGGACTTGCCGTAGTATCTCTCTCTGTGAGAGCTGTTAGGATTAAGTGAGATGATATGCATCCCGGAGCCCTTGTTTTCGGACACTTTTTATGCCCATGTTTGCATCATTTGAGATGATCTGGTAAAATCAGTTCTCAAATCATTTAAAATATTAATGTATCTGGATGCCTTTGGCACCCCTAAAATAATCTTTATGTCTCTAGTAAAATTTGGGGCAGATTTATAATTCACAGTATACATTGGAGAATTTCCCCCCGAGCACTTTCACCATTCTTCCAAGTCTGGGGTAAATTTGTTTCTGGGAAAGGTAAGTGGGCTTGGAAAATTATGGGTAGGAAAAAATTGTAGAGATTGACGTAGAAAGAGAAGGAGACAGAAGTCGAAGTTAGCTCCAGTGGAGCGTGACCTCGTGTTTTTGTTTCATTTCCTCAATAAATATTTCTTGACAAACAGATAGTGAAAATTTGCAGATATGACTGCCACCTAAGCAGGAGCAAGTCTATGATGCTAAGGTCTTTAGAATTTAAAGCTGTCCCCTGGCACTCACTGTGGGCAAAATAGCAGTGACATGGAGGCTGTACTGATACCTCTGACTGGACTTTAAGCCTTTTCAGGATAGAGATGGATCTTGTTCCTCTTCAAATCTCCACAGTGTCTGACATAGTGCTGGACCCATGAAAGGTCTTTAATGAACATTTATTGCATTCACTAAACTTGAGCATACCATCCATCTATATTCACAGTGCAGCACTTGGTGCTCACAAGAACTGAAATTCTTTTCTTGAGTAACATTTACTCTTAAAATATTGGCATTGTATCCTTACTTATTCAAGTTCATCTTATAACCTATCTCTTCAAAATCTAGAGGTGTCTGTTCACAGCTGGGAGGGATTCAGGATGTGGAGTTTTCCACCCAGTTTGAAGAGCACCAGTTTTGAGGGAGAGACGTTGGTTTGAACTTAGTTCTGCTGAAGCATTATCTCTGTTTCTAGGTATGTTTCTTAGCCTCTTGGAGTCATGGTTTCCTCATGTGAAATGCAACTAATAATCATACCCCCTGTATCAGGATTAAATTTGATTACAAGTAAGCAAAAGCCCAAAGTGTTAGTGACTTAGTAAAGTTTATTGCTTCTTATGTATACATTTGGAGGTAGATGGGTCAGAACTAGTGTGGTGGCTCTGTTGCATTAAGGTCTTAGGGACTTAAGCTCCTTCCAGCCCACCAAGAATATCTTCTTCCTTATGGTCCAAGATGGCAGCCATCACATTTGCTTTCCAGATACCCAAATAGAAGGAGAGATGAAGAAGAAAAAGGCAAGGGTATTCCCATCTGTTTTGAGAAAGTTCCTGGGAGCCAGCATGTGACACTTCTGCTTATATTCTATCTGCCAGAACTGAGTCACATGTCCATGTATCTATAAGAGAAGGTAGAAGGTGGGAAATGGTGACTTATTCTGGATGGCCATGCACATGACCATGAGAGAAAGGGAGAATAGACACTGGGAGACAACAGGTAATGTCTACCTCACCCCCTCAGAGAGTTGTGGTGGGAATTAAATGAGGTATCCAGAATCCTTTAAAGGTACTTAGTAGAGCTCAGTGAAGTCAGTTCTACCACTGTTAGACTGTTTGGAGAAAAGAGAAGGGTCTCAAAGGAAGGAACTGGAGCCTTTCACTGAACTACAAAGGGCCCTCCTAGGATGTGGAATGACAGTACTGGGGTCTTGAAGGTACCATGGGTCAGAAACCAGAGCCCTCTCCTTAACCACTGGCACTGTCTCCCTCCTTCCTTGCAGGAGCAGACCTTGTGATTAATGAAGTGATGTGGTGGGACCATGGCGTGTACTATTGTACCATTGAAGCTCCAGGGGACACGTCAGGGGACCCAGATAAGGAGGTGAAGCTCATTGTCCTGCGTAAGTGCTGCGGAGCTTTCTGTTGGGCCCCTACCACCGTGACGCTTTCACACACAGAAAAAAGAAAAACAGAAACAAGCAAGCCCAGGTTATTGTTGGTGGATGCCAATCTGAAGTTGCCTTATCACAGTAAACTTTTGTTTTGTTTTGTTTTCTCCATTTTATTGCTCAGCCTCAAGCTGCTGGTCAAGAGCACATTCGTGAGACGGGGCAGTCGGTTGGAAGCCGTCCCCTGTGTGCTCAGTCCCACCCCTCTGGCTTCTCTCCCTGCAGATTGGCTGACGGTGCTGCTCATCACCCTGGGGGCCCTCCTCCTGCTGGCCCTGGCCGGCGTGTGCTGGTGCCAGTGCTGCCCTCGCTACTGCTGCTGCCACGTGCGCTGCCCGTGCTGCCCCGCCCGCTGCTGCTGCCCGGAGGAAGGTGAGCGGGCCGAACGCCCCTGGGTTCTTCCGGCTCTCCTCTGGGTGGGGGCCCCAGCCCGGCACTGGCGCTTGGGGTGGCGGAGGGAGTGGGGGGCCCCGCCTGCCTCGTGCTCGCCGTCGGGGCGGGTGCCGTGTCCTCAGGGCCTGACACACCTGTGCTTGCTGGGGGCCTCCAGCCTGGACGTGAGGCGTTGGTGTGGGGCGCCCGCCTGCCCGCATCCTACCTAGCCTTGTTCAGGCCCTGCTCGCCGGGGTGCGGGTGCCATGTCCTCAGGGCCTGACACACCTGTGCTTGCTGGGGGCCTCCAGCCTGGACGTGACGCCGGGGGGGCGGGGGGGGGGAGTGGTTTGAATGTGGCAGTGAGAGGACTGCTTGTTGGAGATGATTGAGGACAGAGGTGTAGAACTGTGGTTCTTGAATTTATGAATCCCCCAGAGGCCTTGTTGAAACTGTTGCTGGCTCCACCTCCAGAGTTTCTGATTTAATTGGTCAGGGGTGGGACCAAGAATTTGTATTTCTCAGAAGTTCCCAGGTGATGTTATTCTGTGCTGTTGACCTCTGAGCCACATTGACAGAACCTCTGTTTTGGATGAAGGAAACAGAGCAGAAAATCTTGCTTTTAATGTTATATTTCTTCGGGCTGAAATTTGACCTTTTAAAACAGAATTAGGGCATGCCCTAAAAAATTTGGCTGCAGAACGCTTGGTGAAAGCAAAAGAATAAAAAATTATTCTACAAAGATCTTTTCTTAGTAAATAGATGGAGTGAAATCAACTGCTTTATATGGAAGGAGTTTTTGTGTTTTTAAAATAACATTTCCTTTTCCTGATGATATAAAAAAAACTATTACATTGTGGAATATTTGAGAAATTCAGGAAAGTGTAAGGACTAATCTGAGCATCCCAAGAAAACCACTCTTAATCATATTGGCCCATTTGAAAGGAAACTTTTTTAAAAGGGAAAAACAAGGAATTGCCTCTTAAGATAGAAAAAACCTAATCTACAGTTTGAAGGAGGTCAGTGGTCTGAGTCTGGTTTCAGGCCTGTGTTCTGAGGTTGCTGCTTACAGGAAAAGAGAACTAACTTTTATTGGATTTCTGCTATGTGTAGGCCCTTTGCATACATTTCTCTATTAATCCTCACAACCCTAGAAGGAGGTATCATTACTATTTTTAACACACAAGGAAACTGAAGGTCAGAGAAATCGCACAGCCAGTAAGTCACAGTGGCAGGACAATGTTGAATCCATGTTCATCTGACTTAAGTGTGCCTCAGCTTCCCACAATAGAGGCTGCTGCAGCCTCTACGTGTAGATCACAATAGGACTGCCTGAGATATCAATGAACTCCTTACAGAGGAAAAATAGCAGAGACCTCAATATGGACCACGGAGCACCCTACTTTTCAGGGGCCTCTGGGAGAGAAGTCATGGAGAAGTCACTGCCACTGGAGTAGTAATATGCAGGAAGAGAGGAGAAAAACCCTCCCAAGATGCCTCTTAGAATCCCTACGTCAATGGGGCACTCAAAAAAGGCAGGGCTGGGAACAAGCCAGCACAGATGATACATGTATCCACTGTTAGTAAGCTTAGAAACAGGTTCTGGGGGAAAGTGGTTTCTCCTAAGTAGAGTTCATTTAGAAGAACTGGTAAAATAAAGAAATGTAGGCCACAAATAAAGATCCCTGGACTTGAGCAGTTGAGGTCACTCTCAAAGTGACTAGGCAGATTGTCCTGAGAATTTGGGTGGTAGGAGAAGATTACATGGAGGGGGCAGTTAAGGAAAGCTTGGATGGGGAAGGGTGCGTGTGTGTGTGTGTGTGACTGTTGTTTTTTTTAGAATAAGATAACCTTAAGCATATTTGTAGGTGAAGAACCAAGGCCAACAGAAAATGAGTAAAGTGAAGCATTAAGAAGTGAGGTGATCACTGAGGAGTGATGGAGCAGGTGGGAATGACATCAGGCTACCTTTAGACGGGAAAGGAAAGACAGCCTGACCTCTGAAGAGAGAGGAAGTCATTAAAGTGTATAAGATGATTGATTAGAGTGTAAGGGAGGAAGCTGAGGGAGCTCACTCCAGCGTGCCTTCATTTCAGCAAGCCAAAATTCTAGACACAGAGGGCACTTTGAGGATGATGTCAGTGGTTCTTAAATTTCTCTGACCACAGCCCACCTCCCTGACCTGCTCCCACTTGCCAGCAGGTTAATAGAGTGCCAGAGAGGAGAAAAATGAAAATGACACCAAATTTTAGTCACCCTTGATAATTCATTTAGAACTAGTAAACAGTCCACAGTAGAACTTAGAGATGAGTTATTGAAACCGAACCTTTTTTTTCCTGTGAGAACTGGAGAAACAGCTTCCATCCCTAGATGGGTTACTGGCCCTCCCTTCCACAGAACCTCCTTGCACATTCTGCAGTGAGCCACAGGCCACACGGAGAGTCTGATCTCTGTCACCCACCTCCACATCCCCCTCACAGCTGAGGGAAGTGAGGCGACAGAGAGGCTTTTCCACAATTACACCCAGCTTGCTAGTGGTGAGTTCTAGACCAGATGTGGGTCCTGATTCCATGCCCAGGGCTGATTCCTCTTCTTCAACAAAGGTGATGTCATCAGCTGAGAGTTCATGAGGAGGGGAAGGCATGAGAAGTAAGGATTGTTTTCCTGCTGCTCCAAGGGAGGGAAGCAAGGTCAGTGGCCCAGTCCAGGAAAGCACGTGGGAGGAGGGCTGTGTGAGTCTGGTAGCCTGACTGTACAGGCCACTCTGTCAGTGTAGGGCCAGAAAGCATCTGCTGGTGGTTCCCTAAAGTTGAGATGGTAAGGGTCCAAGGGCATGGGGTTCTAGGAAGCTCCTGAGATGTCACCAGAGTAACTGGCAGTGAAGTCAGAGGTGGCTGGTAGTACGGAGGGAGCAAAAAGCTTGCATGCCCATGGGTCACCAGAGGGCAAGGAAGGGACGCTGTGAGAGTGGAGAGGGATGGTACGGAGTGGTGCGCAGCTGCGGGCAAGTGCCGCTGGGGGTCCTCAGGGGCACCGCAGATGATGCTGGCTGTAGGGGAGGAGAGGCAAGGGTCTCTGCAGGAGGTGGAGGTGTTTGTCATTTCTGGAACAAATGGCACATCTTAATATACTCCAGGATTTCCTCAGAAATGAAGAAGACTGTGCCTTTGGGGGTTTCGTCTCCACATGTGTACTTCTGTCCCCTGTGGCGCCTAAGGCAGGAGCAGTGACTTACTGTACCAGTGAGAGCCACTCTCTATCTATTGACTGTCATATATTGGGCATTTTATGTACTACCTAATTTAACCTCAACAACCTGGTGAAATAGGTGTTATTATCAGCTCACAGATGAGACTGGGCTCAGAGACTCTAGAAACTTACTCAAAATCACACAGCTAATACATTCTGGGATTCAAGTTGAAGTCCAAATGACTCTCAAAGCCCAAACTTAAGGAATCCTATCCCTGAGGAACATATTTCTCAAAAGGTTGTTGAGAATCCTCAGTGGTCAACTCTAATTTGACTCCGTGTGTCTTAGAATCAGAGAGCTTGTTAACAACACAGGTTTTCTTGCCTTGCATTAGACTGAAGGAGAAACTCTGGGACTGGGATGCCAGAATATGTATTTATAACTAGCTCATTAAAAGGTGACCCAGGCAGACTTTACTCCACTGAGGTTCAGATATAACTTATTAGGAGTCTGTGAAGCTTAGTTTATTTTATTGTCTGTCTGATTCCCCATTAGGTGAGCAGTAGAAAGACCTGATAGTCTAGACATCCCCATGGGGCTGTGCCAGGGACAGGAGGGTGAGGGAGAAGCTCAGAGACTATGTTTTCCATTCCCATTTTGTCAGTTCCCGTGGGGAAGGGTGGGACCCTGGGAAAAAAGTTGAGGCAGCTAAGAGGGGAGCCTGTAGGTGAATCTCTGGAGTACATGATAATTTGACAGAAAAGCTCATGGAGTATCTGGAAGGGTCTCTAAAGAGTCATCTGTGCACCGGGTCCCATTAATTAAAAAATTCATTTGGGGAGCCAGGAATAAGCCCAACTCTCCCTTTCTCTCCTACTGAATTGAGGGAGTAGGAGAAGAAAGGGGCCAGAGGGAGAATGGTACCGTCTGGAGGAAGCCAGAATTCAGTTAGAGGGGCAGGAGGAAGGGTTGCTTCCAGTGGAATCAGATATCCCCAGGTCTTGGAGGCAGAGACTAGTCTGGAGTGGGTTTTGAAAGGTGTGGAGCTGAGGTGGAGAGAAATAAAAGGAAGAGGTACTGCTGGGGAAGGGTTTTTATGTTTTGTTTCTTTTCATTCAGCACAGAAATAAAGGAGTCGGGGGACTCTGTGGTTTGGCAAGAGGAGCACGGGTTTAGGCATCAGACAGACACAGGGTCACACTCTGCTTTTGCCTGTCACCAGCTGTGGGGCCTTGGGCTGGGAAGCCAACCTCCATGAGCCCAGCCTCCTCAGCTAATGCCCACATTAAGAGATTTCTCTGAGGGTTAGTTAGCTTATGTAAAATGACTGACGTGTGCATAGTAAGCAGGGCATGATGTGTACTGATGGCAGCACCGAGGGAACTGGAGGAGGCATCTCTTAGCAAGAGGTGGGTGCTGAGCATGTGGACTTCAGGGGGCTGCAGTGCTGTCCCTTGGCATGAAGGTGTGGCAGCTGGGCGAGCTGCTCTAAGTTTACATCTGATTTCCTCCAGGCTGGGCCATGAATCACCATCAGGGCTGGAGCTCCGCACACTTCTGGGGTCTCTGCTGCAGTCACTTCCTGTTGTGCTGGAAGTCTTTTTACACACTGGAGCCATTAGGTAGCCATCCAGATGGCCCCTTAGCTGTTGGCCTCAGCAAATCCCTGACCCTGTACCTCTGGGTCCAGAATGCCTGCCTTGTAGCCCCTCCTGCTGGGACAGGAGGGAACCTCAGGTGGAGCACTTGTGCTTTAGGGGCGGCCACGGTGAGGAGCCCAGGAGAAGGTGAGAGTGTCAGGCTGGGGGCCTGAGGTGGGCACTTCCTCTACTTCAACGCACAAGTAGATTTCCTGCATGCATGGTTAGACAGGGTCCTTGGGAGGCATGTGGCAGTCAGTCACAATTACCTCAAAGCAGACATTCATGAACAAAAACAGCTGAATGCTTTTGTCTTTAATTTGCACTGTTTCAGATTAGCCACACTTAGGAAACTGGAGTGACATTTCCTTGTGCTGTTTTTTTATACTATATTCTTTGCCCTGAAACGAAATGGTATTTCCCTTCTCCCTTCTCTGCCTCCACCCCACCCGTTGAGATTCCTGCTACTTAGGGAAAATCCCAACCCTTAATAAGGTCAGGAGAACAGAAAGGATCCTCCGGGATCCACTTCAGCTTTTTGCATCCTCTTGCCTTCCTCCCGTTGGTTTTCTCTCAGCCAGGGCCGGTGGGCCAGCTAGAAATGTTCTTCAGTCTCCTTCCCTTACCAGTATTTCTGGCCGTCCACTTCAGCACTGATGTCCATCACTTTTTCTTGTTGTGCTCTGAGCAGGTGGCCCCTGATGCACGGCCTTCTCCAAGGCCTGTCACCCCAGACTTCATTGCCCACTAATATCTGTGTATCTACTTATACATTTTAGATGACCTTGGGAGTGGGTAGGATGATGAAATGTCTTCAAGACTTAGTCAAGTTTAAAAGTATCCTTTCTGGGGATGCAGGAGTTACAGTCTTGCCTAGTTAATTTATTCCAACTCCTTGCCAGAAGAATAATTAATTATTATTCCCTAAACTCTTTCTCCCATGCAAGAGAGATCATAATGCACTTTGAGGAGAGAAACTGGCCTCTCGGCAAGGCTGCTCGATGAAGAGAAGTGAATTGGGAGGTGTGGGGCTTGCCCTGGCTGAGGGTCTGCATTTCTCCCTTTTCCCCTGCAGCCCTGGCCCGCCACCGATACATGAAGCAGGCTCAGGCCCTAGGTCCTCAGATGATGGAAAAACCCCTATACTGGGGGGCAGACAGGAGCTCCCAGGTTTCATCTTATCCAATGAACCTGCTGCTGCAGCGAGGTAATCCTTGCCAGAGATTTGGGGTGGGAGAGGGCAGAGGGCATTGGTAAGCACACGGGCTGCACTGGGGCCTTCATAATCAGTATAGTGGGTGTCTTTCTGACTGAGAATGGGAGGGGATAGATGCAAGCTAAATGATGTGGCGTTTTGGTGCTCTGATTGTGAATAGCATATTTTGGGCTGGCAGTGCTGCACGTCCTTATCCTTGTTTCTATTCAGATTTGTCCCTGCGATCCAGCCTCCCTCAGATGCCAATGAACCCGACCACCACTCACCCTCCCGTCACCAGTGGTATCCTGGAGTATTTGGAGAAGGAGCTTCGGAACCTTAACACAGCCCAGCCTCTACCCGCTAACCTCAGAGCCATATCTGGCCAACCCCACAGCATGCTGTCCTCTCTTGGCTCTGAGGTTGTAGAACGCAGAATCATCCACCTGCCCCCACTGATCAGAGACCTGCCATCCTCACGGAGGACCAGCAACTCCTCCCACCAGCAGTGGCTCACCCCAATTCCCCCTGGACCCTGGGATCTGAGAGAGGGGAGGAGGCAACGCCACTCCTCTGATTTCCACCAGGAGCTCCAGGTCCAGGGGCCTAAGCACTGGGCATTGGAGGGAAGGGAGTGGGACCAGCTGCGGAGTGGAAGGCGCCATGGCTCTAGGCTGCATGGGGCCTGGTCAGACAGAGACAGCCTCAGTGACGGCCCCTTGTCCAGCGGGGCCCACTGGCGGCCAAACCACCTTCCTCTCAGGAGCCGCTATGCAGAGAGACCCCGGGGGCCCAGCCCCCACGAGAGTACCCAGAGGCCCCGGAGGCGAAGGCCCCGCAGCTACTCCCCTCCCCCGCCCTCAAGCCTCAGTTCCTGGAGCTCCGAGGAGGAGAAGGAGAGGCAGCCCCAGAGCTGGGGGGCCCACCACCGCAGGTCTCACTCCCCAAACTGGCCAGAGGAGAAGCCGCCCAGCTACCGCTCACTGGATGTCATCTCAAGCAAGAATGGCAGGAAAAAAGGGAGTGTGGAGAGGCGCTCGGTGAGCCTGGGGCATCCTGCTGAGGGTCGGGCATGGGCAGAAAGGACCCTTTAGCCAGGCGTGGTCAGCACCGACAGAGGCCACCCAACATGCCACTGCTGAGGGTGCCTCTTCCCTGTTTTGCACACCTTAACCTGTGGGTTCGGTGAGCCACCTCTTGTTAGAGCTAGAAGGGACCCAGTAAGCACAGAGGCCAGAGCAGAGGCTCCTGCCTGATGCTGACAAAGGGCCTTCTCATCCTCAGTCCAGCCCTCCGCACAGTCCCCTGAGGCAGGACAGGCAGGGTCCCCCCATTTTGCAGATAAGGAAATGAGGCTTAGAATAATGAAGCACCTTGTGCGTAGTGGAGCTAAGACATAAATGCAGGCCTTCATGGCTAAGGCTTTACTTCCTCTCAGATTGCCTTGCTTTACTTAGCAGCCCTATTTCCATATCCCAAATTAGAACACTCAACCTGACAGGACATTTTTGCCACCTCTGGGTGCTGCACGTCAATGTGCAAGTCCCCGTTGTACCCGAGGTGAGGCCCTCTTGAGATACCCCTGAAGAGGACCATTAAACATTTTTTAAAAATCCCAAATTTGCGTCAAAACTGTAGGATTCTGTGAATAGGCAAGGTACCCATGGGTGCCAGTCATAACTGACCAGGCACAAAGAGAGACAAAGGTCTTGTGGGCCTCTAATTATAGACCTTTATTTTTAAAAGATATAACTTAAAACATCATTTTAAAATTAATATACCCAAATGATGGTATTCTTAATGTTGTCACTTTGCAAAGTTATATAACGCTGTTGCCCCCAAATATTTATGAACTGCCTTCAGAGCCAAATTACACGCAACCCACACAAATCTACTTCTCTGTTTGACTAAAGCCCTTTTCTGTTCTGCTTCTGTTGAGGTAAAGAAATATGTAGTAGGCTCAGAGGGAAGTTCCCAGTGTAGAGGGATATATAGGAATAAGAATTTTAGTCTCTCACACACTCTGAAGGATGCAGCTGTCATTTGGAAATGCAAATTCTGCTGTGAGTTGTTTAAAAGCCAGTTACACATATGGTGTGTGCAAAGGCACAGACACAGTGCTGGTTTCCAGGGAAGAACCCAGGTGAGAGAGTGATTCATGAGGAAGGTAGTGAAGGCCTGTAGGCATTTCTGAAATAATCAATAGTGGTTACATCATATGCTCACAGATGTCCCATGAGAGAGGCAAAGACTGGTAACAGTGCAGCTTCGTGGTGTCCTTACAGCGTAGTGGTGAGCTCTGGACATGTATGCAGCGTTTCACTTAATCCTTACAGCACCCTGTGAGGTTTGCACTGCTGTCTGCATTTCACAGTGGGTGCAACTCTTTTTTCCATGTTACCAATAAGAAAATTACATCCTGAAAGAAAACACAGAATCAGTCGGAGCCAGGACAACTGCTGTTGCTTTAGTCATATAGTGACTAAATTCTCATTTCATTCTAACAGAAAAATGTAATTTAAAAAGCCAATTTTTGGCCCCAAATGCAAACCCAAACCCTGTTTTCCTCTAAGTTAAGTTTTTCTTCTCAAGTTAAGTTATATGGTTTCTTTTGAGTGAGAGAAGGTTAAAAGGAACACCAGTTAGGTTCTGGATACTGGGGGAAAGCCCTTTCCAAGCCTTATTTCATTAAATCCTTGCAACAGCCCTGAGAGGCTTAGTGAGGTTATGAAACATGCACCAAATCACACATCCAGTGGGGGAGTGAAGCCAGAATTTGAACGTATCCCTCTGACTCTCAAGCCTGTGCCCTTTTCAGTAATTCATGTGGCCCCATTAGAAAGACAGGAGTCATGTGGGGAATGATGCTTTCTGGGGACTCTATTTATTCCTCATTTTTTGAAAGTATCACAACTGCCTTTATCATCAAGATGTATTCTCCAGTAATTCCACCACAAGCAAACCAAATTTTTATTGTAAAGTTGCTCATGAGAAGCAAAGATTTCACTCAAGCTAATTGAAAAGTCATCATTGTTTTGTATCTCTCTGAGCCTGTCTCCCAAAGAGTTCTCACTTTACTTTATCTGAGTGACTGGAGGCCGAGACCAAAGCTTGATTTAGAAGGTTCGTGGGTTTGAAGGGCACAGTGTTTTCTTTGTAACTTGAATTTTGAATGCCTTTAGTGAAGCGAGTCTCCAGGGCTGGAGTCCCACTCTTTGCTCCTTTCCTTGGTGGGACTGGGAGCTTCCATAGACTTTCTTAGCTTCTGAAGTCGAGAGCTTGCAGCCAACTTCAGAAATGGTAATACAGTTGGGCCACTAGAGGGTGACATTTGATTATTTATGTATGACTTGAAGTTTCTGCTTATTCCCTGAGTTGGTAAATAAGATGAATCACTATTTTCTTAAATCCAGCTTTCTGCAGTTACAGCTTTACCATACTTTTTAGAAAATACTTATTAAAAGTACTTTATTAAGTAGTCACAGTAATATGAATAAGTCAAAAAATCTTTTGGATTACGTGGAAGCTTCTCTCTCAAGAATAATGTTTAACAAGTAAACACCAAGGGACAAAGATTTCCATGTAGATGATCTCATGGGAACCTAAAATAGGTAAGAACTGGTCTCTGCACAGTGCCCGTGAGCAAATGGAAATTAGGTTGACGCACTTTCCACTTGATTCCAGAACCAGGACTCCACCCAAAATACCACTTCAGTTCTGATGGTCTTTTTACTCCATCAAAGGTTAAACCTCAGAAATATAAGAAGCTTTAACAAACATCAAGCTTTAAACTTTCCTAGTTTCAGACTGAGCAGCACCTGTGTTCCTGGCCTCTTTCAAATCGATTGTCTTTCTTTCTAATCTTGCCCTATCAGGAAGGGCTTCCCAAAGCATTTCTGGTTTGTTCCAAACTTGGCCTGTACACACCGGTCTAATGGAAAGGAAAACTACTGCGTTCTTTCCTCTCCTGCTTAAACTTTCTGTAGAGAAATCAAGATTTTTTTCTTTTTTATTGACTCTTTGATTTAATTTACAAATTTTTTTTAGATCTGGATACTTATCTTCCACTTCCAATGAAATCTCTATTTTCCTTGATCATGTCTAGGTTTTCTTCAGCAAGCCCAGGACAAGTTCCTCTGCCCCATTTCATTGCTTTCCTTTGTGTCAGAACACATTCATCCCACAGCATTTCGATTTAGAAATTGAGCTCCCTGAAACTCATTTTCCTAATAAAATGGACACACACATTTTTCTTTCAGCAACATGAATATACAGTGCATTTTGAACAGTTGTTTGGGGACAGATACATTCTCTTGCCATTTCAAATAAGATGAAGGTCACGTTCATGGACTATAGCTGTAGATATTTAAAGCTTAAATAGAAACAATCCCTTACAATACATAGAGAAATACGAGGGCAAACAGTCCTTGCCCTCACAGAGCAAGTTGAAAAAGATGAAATACCAAGTGGAATAACATCTGAAGAAAAGCTACTGAATTTGGTCAGGAAGAGGTAATTAGTGATCTTTGAAAAATAACTTCAGAGAAACACTAAGGTATAAAACTAAACTTTTTAAAAAGGGGCTGAGAGGGAATGTTTCAGGAGAGTATAAATTGGAAAAGAAGAACCAAGCCATGTCTCCATGAATGAATGGCAGGGAGATGGGCTGATGAATAGAACAGGGAGGGTACTTTTTTTTTTCAGCCTAAGGGAGACTTGAAGATGTTAAAAATCAGTAAGAAACATAGTGAATGAGGCTGTAAGAAATTTTCAGGAATTTAAAGGTGTTTGACAGAGGCTCCAGAGAGGTGGATAAGAAGAGAAAGCTAATCCTGGGGAAGAGACTGGCTTCATGAAGAGTCAAGGAAGTTTTTTAGATTCAGATGTACTGTCCCATACACTTTCTTAGCCTCTGAAGTCCTTAGAGCTCACAGCTAACTTTAGAAACGGTAATACAGTTGGCCGCTAGAGCGTGACATTTGCCCTCACCTCGGATTTGCACTATGTTGAAGCACACCTTGGGTATTGTGCGAATAGACAGTAGCTCCCAGCTGACCGGGATTTTTTGTGTTCTTCTCTTCTCCAGGAGAGAGACAGCTCCCATAGTGGAAGGAGTGTGGTCATTTAGTCACCGAGCACAAAACACTTCTGTGGTTACTTCTCAGCTCCTGCGTTCATCAGCATCACCTAGATTTCCGGCTGACCTGGGAGGGGCTTTCCAGTTGGCTTGGGAGAGACATTACAAGTCTATGTTTAACAATTTTGGCTTAGATTCTGAGAATCAAATAGAAGAATATAAAAAACAAGAGTTTGAGGAATTGATGACTGTAGTTTTATCCTTGGTTCACACTCTGCATTTTTAGATAGTGTCTGACTTGTGGATGTGATTACATCCTACCTGGGATATGATCCCTCAGGAACTTAGCAGCCTGACTTTTCAGCTAGGTTACACTGCTCAGAACTATGGCCATTTTAAAGAGAGAACTCGGGAATCTTTCAGATGAAATTAACCATTACAGGAGCAGAAAATCTATTGAGTATTACAGGAATGTTTCTATGGGAACTTTTCTTTTTCTTGTCCTCCTACCCATAGCATTTTAATAGGAGAAATATACTGTCTTTCTGTTTATGTACTTTGGCTCTTTAAAGATTAACAAACCATTCTAATATATGAAACTCACTTCCTGAAAGCCAAATTTTTTCTCCCTTGGGAGTGATATTACTTCCTTTGAGAATGCCTGTTATTGGGTCTTAACCGCTGCACAGTCTATTGGGTGTCTGGCTGGCTCTCACATGTTGTCTCTTGACTAGAAACAAGAGGTTACTGAGAGACTTCAGAAAGAGCTAGGTGTTAAATATGTATTTTTGTTGAAGATAGCCATTGTCCTTGCCCTACTGGAATTTTACAGTTTATTAAATTGCAAAAATGATTTTTAATTAGAATTATGGCTCCTGCTTCTGGGTAAGGTATAATAAATAAGTAGCAGAAGGTCATTTCTCCTACTGCATCACTAGGAAAAATAAGTTCAAATTAAAACCATGTTTTAAAGATACTAGATGAAAGGGTATCTCGCAGTGACCCTCCTTACCCCAGCACGACACAAGAGACACAGGCCCATGCAAGAGATTTTAATAGCTGAAAGAGAATGGCTGCCTCTGATCAGAGAGCAGCCTATGGGAACTTGCTTTTATCTCTGTAGCATATCTCCATGTTAGGAGTCCACCTTGTCGCACCCATGCCTGGTCCTTGGTGTTCCTGAGGGTCCAGTCAGAGACAGCGTAAGACATACTCCAGCAATGTGCCCTTCCTGGATTATGTATTACAAGTGTAGAAAATTACAGCGAAGCAATTTTGCACCAGACTTACTCCTGTCCCGTTTTTCTCTTGCTTTTTTTTGCCTACATCTAATTTATATTTCCATATATATATATATATATATATTATATTTCCATTACAATCACTTTAAATGTTTCTTGGGAAGAACATAGTATATAAAGATATAAGAAAGAAATAAAATGTACTGGACTAAGGATTCTGCCCCAAATAAATATCTACTTTGGTGCACTTGACTGGATTAAGTTTTATTCCCTACTAAAGCTCAGAGAAGAGCCAGGCCAACTTGTGTAGTTCTAGAGCCACTATTCTCCTGGTACCGCTCAGTCTTGCAGAGTTGAGATTTCCCAAGTAGAAGTATCCAGGTAGGTTCTGCTCAGAGAATCCCAGGGAGTGGGGGCTATGCCCCCCTGTAGTAAGCTTTACTGCTCCTGCCCTTTGGGGGCTTCATGGATCCATTTGTGCTTGATACAGAGACTCTCCTTGAGCAGATTGGAAGGAGATAGGCTGAAAAGAGGTGTGTGTGCATGTGTGTGTTCCTCAACAGTGTCTTTGTATGTATGGCCTTAGATTCTATTGTGTTGATACATCCATTTTTTCCCTCAGTCTCATTAATCACATATGGAAAAAATAGGTTAAATGCCTGCATTGGGCAAAGATTTCTTTGGGATTTTAAAAATATTTTTAATGTAACCAGGCCTAAATTAGCAAAACAAAATAATTTTTTTTAAGTAGGTAATGACATAAAATTCAGTAGGTAAGGGACTTCCAGTCTGGACAAGATGGCATAGACCATTTTTTCCTTTGTTCTTCCCTACTAAGAACAACTTTATAAGCCCTGGAAATGGCATAAGAAACAAGCAAAGGAGAACTGTGAAGGGTGCTAAGAAGGTGAACTAGTTTGGGAACCCAGGACCAAAGGAACATCAAAGAGGTAGAGCATCTTGAAATCTCCAACAAGAAGGTGGCATTTTCCAACTTCCCACCTAGCAATAGAAGGTACCCCAGTAGTTTCTTCTTCCCTCTGGACCTAGCAGGAGTCCCTCTGACAACCTCAGGTGAGGGGGACCACCTGGGAGACATGACAACATTAAATGACCAGGAGAAGAACTCTCTTTCCCTGTTGCACCAGAGACTTCCATGGAGAGATACTGAGATGGGTGGAGGAGCCAATAAGAGAGACCCCAGTAAAGCAGGAAGCTCAGCTGAGGAAGCTTTTTGTCCCCATAGGGCTGACTGGTGGAGTCAAGAAAAAGCATGTGTCACAGCTAGCAGCCTGAACCTGGGAGCTACTTTGCTTCTATGGAACTGAGATTTTCCTCTTGGACGTGGAGAAATCCTAGTTGGGGGGCACCAATAGAAGGGTTTCCCCAGACCCTCCCTCACCAAGGGATATCTTGCAATACAACTAGAGGAAATTCCTCCCCCTCAGGCATGATCACCAGAGACCAGTGTGAGCACCAGCAGCACCAAATACATCAAGACCATTGGAATCCCAGCCCGCAAAGGGAGGCTAAGACTCATATGTTAAATAAAGTAAGTCCCTATAAAATAAAATCCTTAAATAGGACCCCGAGTGACCTAATATGATAGACAAAATGTCCAGGATACAAACTAAGAACCAAGAAAATCAAAACTTGAATGAAAAATGAAATCAATTGACACCAACGCTGAGATGAATAAGATGTTGAAATTACAAGAATTTTTAAGCAGATATCATAAAAATGCTACAATGAGCAATTACAAATTCTCTTAAATGAAAAAAATTTCAAAGGAATATGTTATTAAAAAATTGATAGTATAAAACTGAAAAACAAGATAAAACCTCAGTGGATGAGCTCAACAGTAAAGCAGAGAAGATGGAGAATTAATAAATCAGTGAACTTGAGGATAGACAATAAAATTCAACCAATTTGAACAATAGAATATAGACTAGAAAAAATGAACAGAGCCTCAGGGAACTGTGGACAATTACAAAATGTCCAGTATTCATGTTGTTGGCATTGGTATGAGTAGGTATGAATATCTGAAGAAATAATAGCTGGAAAATTTCCAAGTTTCATGCACGACAACAACCTAGAGATTAAATGAATCTAGAAGCTGAGGGAGCTCAAGCCCAAAGAAAATCCCTGGGATAAACACTCTAAGAATCCATGCCAAAATACATCATAACTAAACTTTTGAGAACTAAGGCAAATTAAAAATCCTAAAAGCAGCCAGAGAGACACAATGCATTCCCTGAATGGGGAACACCAATTTGAATGGATTTCTCATGTGCAACCATGAAGAAGGAAATGGGAAAATATTTTTAAGTGTGGAAGAGCAGAACTATTGACCCATAATTCTGTATCTGGAAAAAATTGTTTTTAGGAATGAAGGGAAAATAAAAACATCACAGATGAATGAAAAGTAAAAGATTTTTGTGATTAGCAGACCTACATTTTAACGGCTGGCAAAATGTTCTTCATCAAAGAAAATGATAAAAGAAGGAAACTCAGAGCATTAGGAATCAAAATGAAAAAATAGCAGTAATATCAATCTATGTAATAGACAATTCTTTTCCTTATGACTTTTTAAAAATCATCTCTGATGATTGAAACAAAAAACTATAATACCATCTAATACTCAAAACAATGATATTTAAAGGTGGGGAAGGTAAAGGGACCTAAATGGAAGTAAGGTTTTTATATTATATTAAAATGGTAAATGATGATATCAGTACACAGTTACAAATAGCACCCAGAGCCACCGCTATGAAAGCAACACTAAGAGACAAACCCAAAAGTGCTATAAACAAATCAAGATGCAATCTTAAAATATGTTCAGGTAATCTGAAGAAAGGCAAGAAAGAAAAAAATAGTAACAAGGGGCAGAGGGAA
>JAVSCE010002739.1:0-91229 GCA_032199065.1 Smutsia gigantea | reverse complement strand
GCCTCTGGAAAAAGCAGGGTGGGATATTTACAGTCAGAGCAATATAACAATGGGCAAAGAAGTCCCTTTTGAAACTCTGTGTTAAGCATTATGCAAAGTCAAGGTCACACTAATTCTCTAGGATAAAGATACCAGACTAAGAATACAGACATCTTCAGTAAGGTCAGTTAAAAGTCAAAAGGCAAGGAGCAACTGGGCCTAGAATGTATGAGTGTTTCACAAATAAAGAATGGTATCTCAGTATAAACCATGACTTCACTGTAAACAGCCATAGCAAGCAGAGAACAACCCAGCCCACCTCGAGGGCAGGGCAGGTGGTGCAAGTCCACACCCTAAGCCTTTTTTACATGTTCTCAAAAAATCTTCATTTGCCTATAAAACCCCTAGACAACGTATCACCCCGGGCTCTCTTGTCCCCTCTTGGCATGAGTCCGGAGCTCCTTCCTCTCACTTTATTTCTAAATAAAAGCCTGTACCTTGCTCTCCTACCTTTAGTGTTTGTGAAGCTCATTCTTTGGCTTCATGAACAAGAACCCCGGCATCACCTTTGGGGGCTTGTCCGTGATAGCTTTGGAGGTGAGTATCAGTATCCAAGCCTGCCTTTTCTTTCACTTTCTTCACACAAAATGGGCACTTGTCAGCCACTTAAATGGGACTAGCCTGGCTGCTGATTCAAAGTCTCAAGAGGGTCAGGTGCCCCTGCATCTCCCTCAGTGGATCCCCTGCTCCCTTGGGAGCTGGGAATGTCACCTGAGTGGAAGCCAGGATTCCATTTCAGAGGCATCTCCTTGGATGCAAGGGACCGAGGAAAGCCGTGGGCAACTGCGAGTGTCCAGGCTGAGGCTGCACTTTAGCAGCATCTCAAAGGTCCTCGCGTCTGGAATCAGACCCCAACAGCACAACTGGGTATTCATGAGGAGTGTCTCTCTCTGACTCTCTGACTTCCAGCCTGCATCTCTAGGCCACCCTGGCCTCTGAGTGAGGCAGTGGGTGTTCCTAACTCTCTTCTAACTTCATCAATTTCACAGAACCAGATGTTCACCACTGCAAGGTAGGAGATCCACGCCTTGCTCTTATTCCTGTCTTATTACTGTACCTTTTTATCTCATAAAAATGTGTCTGGTCACCTATTAGCCACTTAAAAGGCAATTTGCATCAGCTACCAGTCTTAAGTCTCAGGTGAAAGTTTTCCAGGTGTCTGCAGCTCCTTGATCCCCCGCTTCTGGATGGACAGGAATGTCAGGGAGTGGCTGAGCTGATTTCCTACTTTCCTATCCTAATCTGTAGACTCCGAGGACCGACCAGGCTGGTAGACAGTGGTCCTTGGATCTCAGATCTGGCCGATTGATCTGATGGTGCTGAGTGAACCTCCGGCTAAGTTGCTGCCTATGCAAGAGTCGTAGATAAACCCCCACCCCCAACCTCTTGTCTCACAGATCAGATTTTTTATAGTGGGTGACTGGCTAAATAATTCCCAGGCAGTGGCAGAAACTGGTGTTTGAGTATAGACCACCCCTCCACAACTGTACATGTAAATGGCCCCATTATATTCTAGCCATAGCTCTATTCTGTTGATCTCCCTTTCTTAGAGGCAGTCATCCTGGGGCTGGCATTTCCTTTCTGTGGCCCCAGGGAAGCAAAACGGGCTTGTGACTCTGACCAAGACACACAGTCCCTGCACTTATCGGACAGTCAGGGAGCTCTCAAGGAATGACTAAAGCTCATGCAGAGAAAATTAGGACTCCCAAACGGCATAAAGTAAGAGCATATTGGTGAGGTTCCAACTAGATCCAGGGCTCTGAAGCAACTCTTGCTTAGTGTGAAAGCAAGAGGGAAATCAAGGCAAGGTACAGGCCATGCTGCTAAAGAGTGGTTAAGTCCAGTAGGCCTTGCAGAGGAGGTGATTGACCACTGTCACCCAGGCTCCAAGGCAAGGGGACGCCCTCACACAGAGAAAAGATAGACCAGGTGTCACACACCTGTCTTTCTCTCTTCCAGGTGGGAGCTTCCTTTTCAGGTTTAAAGCCAGACATGCCTCTGGCTTGCATTCTAAAGATCTTGGAGCAACTTTGATTCCCAGACCCTAAAAAAGAAGTGTCTTATCTTTTGCACACAAGCCTGGCCTCAATACAAACTCTCCAATGGAGATGCTTCATCCCTGAGAGATGTATACAATATAATAAGGTTATGCAGCTAAATTTATTTTAATGGAAGGAAAGGAAATAGTCAAAAGTCCCATGCACTACTACAATATGAGACAAGTTTTCTAAAATTTTTTGGTGAAAATCTACTCTACTTATTGGGTTCATTATCTTCAAAAATTGAGAGGTTTTTAAACTAGACTCCCTGAAGCAGATGAAATGTATCTTCTGAAATACAGCCTGACTTTAAATGACTGGTGCTAGAATTGTACTTGCATGTCATTTCCAACTCCCTGAACACACACACAGTCCCCATCAGTTCAAAACTTCATCGGCCCTGTTAGTCTGTGGCCATCTAAACCTTAAACAAGTTATGTAAACTGCTTGCCCTTAGAGTGTATTCTTGCAAAATGAGATACTTTTAGTCAAATAAGCTAAAAGGAAAGAAAGCAATTGGATATCAGTAACTCAAATCTTTGTATCAGTTAATCTGTCTCTGTATATGTTCTTTTATGAAAAGTATTGCTAACTGTAGGCATTATGTCTCAGTCTGTATGTTTGTGTGTCTGTGTAAATGGAAAATATTTTTCTACCTCCGGATGGTATTAATAAAAATGATTTAAAGACAAGCGTTTGTGAAAATTGTACAATCTAAAACTTCCAGAGAATGCTAATAAAAGATATTAAGCATTAACGCTAATTTAAGTTGAACTGAAACAGACATGTCCTTACGGTTATCTGCCGCCTGAGTTTACCTAAAGTCATTTATGTTGATGTCATCTGTTAAATCTTTCAAGAATAAAATGCTTAGACGCTTGACTTTGTCTAATGTTCAGTAAAGGTTTGTAAGTAATCTATCATAGTTGTTAGGAATGAGTAAACTAAGTGTAGCAAGTAAGCATCTTAATAATAATTGTGTGTTATAGTGTGTTTCAGTGTGTATACCTACAAAAACCTGAGAATTTTTGTAGTAACCTAAAACCTTAAAGTTTTGCTAAGTTAAGTAGACATATTTTATGCTTAGTGAGATTGTGCTGTAAAGCACACAGTTCCAGAAATTATAAAATGTAAAAATCTAAAGGATGCTAGTGTAACAGTTTACAATAGCCTACATCTGTGTTCATTGAAAATTAAAGTTCCTAATGGTTTTAAGTTCTAATTAAAACTACTTGAAATAAGAAAACATTTCTGCATGCTAAAAGCTGTGTGTTTTGGTAAGAGAAAGTGTAAGAAATGAAAATTCATTTTACTGAAAGTAAAAAGTAACTTTGTTCTAAAGTATAGCTGTTTGTTTAAAGAGGAAGTTCTCTAAATTTAAAAAAATTGTAGAAACTGTGGAGGAATTGATATGGTCATACTATGTAAAATTAAACAAATGAGTTTCGATAAGAAGTACACAGCAAAATTAGATTTTTTAAGTTAAAAAGACAAAGTTTTATGAAACTGTTAGTCTGCTTTTAATGTTGAAAGATTGCAAAGGGTTTTCTAATTGTTTTATCAAAGCAGTTTCTCATGCTTAAAGTCTCAATGAGTTACCTGAGTATTTAAGAAAATGAGATCTTAGTATTAAAAGGACTAAAAGCTAAACTTTGCTAACAACTGTAACCTTCTGTATTTGCCTTTGAGGTATTTTGTTTTCATTCTGGTTAAATAGATAAATATTGCTTCATGGCAACCTAAAGTCCTATTTAAGCAAGTGTCAAAGAAACTTTCTTCTGACAACTTTCCAAAATCAAATTCAAAAAGTTGCTTTTACCTCTACATAACTCTGATATTTTCCAGAGGGCTCCTGGAACATGTCAGATGAATTTTTTCTCATTAGGGAAAGTATTTAGCTAATTTGGCTTATTTATCTGATATATAATTACCTGCTTAATAGAAAGCACTGTCAAAGGGAATGATGCTAAACTTTGTTACTAAATTTTTTGTGTTACAGAAATATCCAAATTTTCTTATATCAATGGTCTTATAGTAAGCTCTCATCAGATCTTTAGCCACTGTCATTTGCAAGTCTTTGTCATTTATAGTCACTGTTTTATTACTACTGAACTAGTAAAGAACTAGATTTCAGCAGAACAGGTATTACATAGGATTAACTAAATTAAGGAAGTTCAAATGTTGCTGATAAAGTGCTTTAAACTTTTTCTCTTAAGCTGACAACAGTTTAGTAAATTATAATACCTTTGTAAGCAGAATTGAAACATTTATCTTTCTACCTGATCCCTCCAGAATTTAAAAACTCTCAGTGAATCTTATTATATTTCATGGCAGTATGTTTATTTGCATAAGTTCAATAAGAATCTGCTTTCCTTGTAAGAGGACCGATTGAAAACACTGGTTATATTACCAAGGCTTTGACTGGAATGTCATACCTGAGAGACATGTGCATAAACTCAGATATGAACAGCTCTAAGGACCTAAGGTTGACCTTATAGAGCCAAAAAAGCCCGTTGGAAGAACTGGCCTGGTACCATACATACAGGGTTCCCAGCAGCCTTACCAGGTGAGTAAGGAAGGTCACTTCCTGGCAGGTGCAGGAACCTCAGAATGTCTTGGGGACCTCAAGAAGAGAGGTAATTCACCCAAATATTCAGTTACTGCAGACAAAACCTGAATGCAAGTCTGGCTTGGCTTTCTGGCCTCAAGGCCTTTAAAAGTCCAATCTGAAGTTCCCTACAAAAAGTTCCAGCAAACCACCTTTAAAAGAGCCTATGTCATCAAGTGCTCTTCTTGCTGCACTTATGCAAACAATAAAGCCAAGTGTTAATTATTTTCTTAATCTGGTTACTTCTAATCAAAATGAGGGTGGTTTTAGAGAAAAGCATTGTTTCAGTAATGCCGTTTTATCTATACTAAATCCTAATACTAGTGATTGGGACATGAACTAGATCTAGGATTCTAGTTTCTTCAAAATATCTGGCTATGATTCTCAATTAGAGTTTTACTCATTCTAATCCTCATAGTCAGCCAGGCATTCTTTAATCTCGTTTTCAAGTCTGTTCTTCCAGAATGGAAAATCCAAGTCCAGATGTTGCTACTTTACCTAATAACATAATTTGTTCTATCTTGCCTAGAAGCCATAAAACTACAAACAGTAATAGAAATGGAACCTGGAATAGAAGTGGCCATCTTCTGAGGCCTTCTTAGCTGACTACTGATTTAGACCTAACAGCACCTTTACTGTGCCCCTTCTCAGCATGAAGCAGCCAGAGCATTCATCATCCTCTCTCCCTAGCAGCAGCTAGGGTCTCCATCTGTAGAGGGGGAAATGAGACAGGGACCGTGGGTGTAGTCAGAGTAGGGTGAGGTCCTCTGGAAAAGCAAGGTGGGATATTTACAGCCAGAGCAATATAACAATGGGCAAAGAAGTCCCTTTTGAAACTCTGTGTTAAGCATTATGCAATGTCAAGGTCACACTAGTTCTCCAGGGTAAAGATACCAGACTAAGAAAATAGACATCTTCTATGAGGTCAGTTAAAAGTCAAAAGGTAAGGAGCAACTGGGCCTAGAATGCATGAGTGTTTCACAAATAAAGAAGGGTATCTCAGTATAACCCATGACTTCACTGTAAACAGCCATAGCAAGCAGAGAACAACCCAGCCCACCTTGAGGGCAGAGTAGGTGGTACAAGTCCACACTCCTAAGCCTTCTTTTCATGTTCTTGAAAAATCCTCATTTGCCTATAAAACCCCATAGAGAATGCACCACCCCGGGCTCTCTTGTTCCCTCCTGCCATGAGCCAGGAGCTCTTTCCTCTCACTTTATTTCTAAATAAAAGCCTGTATCTTACTCTCCTACCTTGGGTGTTTGCTAAGTTCATTCTTTGGCTTCGTGAATAAGAACTCCGGCATCAGAAAGGCATTCGCTGTAATGTTAGATCAACAACTTAGAGCTTTCACTCAGAGGACCAATTTCCAGGGCAGTTTTGAATTCAGCTTCACTAGGCTTAAGGTGACGCTTTACTAGGTTACTAGCCTCAGCTTCACTAGGTAACTCGAAAGAGGCCTCCTCTGTTGCCTGCTTTTGGCCTATTGGACTGAATGTCCATCTGTCCTGCTTCCATTGTTGTGCACAAAGCAACTTGCTCTGCCTCTTCCCATGAGGCTAGGCACAAGACTTCACAGTGTACTTGTGTCTGGGACTTCAAGTAAATATGTGTAGGACACCTTCCCAAAGCAATAGTTAGGAATCACTCTGGGTATGTCTGACAAGCAAATAATGGAAAGGAGAAAGGCTCTGAACCTTCTCTGAGGGACTGCCACTCTGAGGTTTACCACCAAGCAACGGCCAGGCTGTGGAGGAGGCTTGCACAGAACTCTTGCTGATATATTTGGGGCCTCAGAAACAATGTGCACGTGGTTCCCCAAGCTCAGCCTGTAGCACAGGGGACAGGCTTATAGGGAACAATTTACTCTGAGTCTCTGTGAAGTGGCTGGCCAAGAGGAAAAAACGGCCCTTTTAAACTTCCAAGCCAGTTTACTCATTGTATGGAGGCGGTATTCATTCGGCCAGGCTGCCTCAGCAGGCCTCAGGCTAAACAGACTCTCTGGGGAACATCTGATGCTAATGAAGAGAGCTGTTCCTGGCAGACTTTATTGAGGCAGTTAGAGTGTGGGCACACAGGAAAGCCACATAAAGAAGATCGCAAAGTCAGTTTCACCAACATCTAGCATTACTTCAGTAATTACTTGAATGGGGCATCCTCCACTGCCTTCTCCTTCTTTCATTCACCTACATTGAATCTTAATCTGACTTGCATCCATGGCTGTTATTAGAAATCATCTTGCTCTGGACCTTCCCCTGAGGGTAGTTCTAAGGCCTATTCACAACACACTTCTCTCTGTGAGTTAGAGTGTATATACACAAGACAGCCTTCTACTATAATGTTTTCAAACTTGTCCACATCTCATAATAGCGAGATGCATGCACGGGGAAAGGATCCAGGTGTTCTCTCAGTCAGACCACCTCAGGAAATGGTGGAGCCTTCAAAAGCACTATCTGGCAGAAGACTGGCCTGGGGCTGATTCTGACATTTTACTAGAAAGGCATCCTCAGGGCATTGATAATTCACACAGGGGAGGAGGCTGCACTGTGAGTTTTCTTTCTATACTGAGGAAATAAGGCCCTTGACTAGGATTCCAATCCTGTGAGAAAAAAACATACAATGAGAGGATTTATACAGTGTGCTAGAATACTGCAGTATTAGGCCGGCACAGAAGCATTTAGCAGAGAAGACATAACACATGTTTCTTTCTCCCTGCCTGTCATGGAGAGAGATGTACTGCACAGTGTTAGTTCAGGCAGATAGAGATCAGCCACAAACCAGTGCTGTGTAGTGATGATAGGATGGTCAGGTGCCAGGAGTCACAGAAACTTATTCCCCTCAATGTAGATGGAAGTCCTATTAAGAGCACTCTTATAATTGAGATGTAAAGAGGATAAAGGGAGAAGATGTTTGTACACCTAGGTTTAGACATCCCACTCTGTAGGTATCAGAGGATATAGAAAGCAAATCACTATTTGTTAGATCAGCAACTTAGGGCTTAGGCTCAGAGGAGCAATTTCCAGGGCAGGTCTGAATTCAGTTTCACTAGCCTTAAACTGAAGCTTTACTAGGTTAGTAGAAAGAGGCCCTCTGTTGCCTGCTTTTGGCTATTGGACTGAATCCCCATCTGTCCTGGTTCCATTGTTGTGCTCAAAGCAACTTGCTCTGCCATTTCCCCTGAGGCTGGGCACAAGACTTCACAGTATACTTGTGTCTGGGACTTCAAGTAAATATATGTAGCACACGTTGCCAAAGCAATAGTTAGTCATCATTCTGGATATATCTGACAAGCAAATCAATGGGAAGGAGAAACACTAAGAGCATTCTGTGCAGGAAGTCCACTCTGAGGCTTTACACACAGCCATGGTTAGGCTGTGGAAGATGCTTGCACAGAACTCTTGCAGACATGATAATGGGGGCCTCAGAAACAATGTGCACCTGGTTCCCCAAGCTCAATCTGTTGCTCTGGGCTCGGGCTTATAGTGAACACTTTACTCTGAGTCTCTGTGAAGCTGCCATGCAAGAGGAAAAAAATGGCCCTTTTAAACTTCCAAGCCAGTTTACTTATTATATGGAAGTGGTTTTCACTAAGCCAGGCTGCCTCAGCAGGCCTCAGGCTGAAGGGACTCCCTTGAGAATGCCTGATGCTAACGAAGAGAGCTGTTCACAGCAGACTTTATTCAGGTACTTAGAATGTGGGCACACAGGACAGCCACATAAGGCAGCTTGCAGGGTCAGTTTCAGCAATCCTTAGGATTACTTCAGTAATTACTTAAATGGGGCATCCTGTACTGCCTTATTTCATTCACCTACACTGAATCCCAATCTGACTTGCCTCCATTGCTGTTATTAGAAATCATCTTGCTCTGGACCTTTCCCCGAGGCTAGTGACAAGGCCTATTCACAGCACACTTCCCTCTGCAAGTTAGAGTGTATATATAGAGGACAGCCTTCTACCGTAAGGTTTCCAAACTTTCCACGTTTCATAGTAGCAAGGGAAAGAAGCCGGGTGTTCTCTCAGTCAGACCACATCAGTGAATGGTGGAGCCTTTCCCAAGCAGTGTCTGGCAGAAGGCTGGCCTGCAGCTGATTCTGACACATTACTAGAAAGGCATCTTCAGGGTATTGATAATTCACACAGGGGAGGAGGTTGCCTGTGAGTCTTCCTTCTGGTCCTGAGGAAACAAGGCCCTTGCCAAGGATTCCTATCCTGTGAGAAAAAAACCTACAATGAGAGGATTTACCCAGTGTGCTAGAATGCTGCAGTATTAGGCCTGCACAGAAGCATTTAGCAGAGAAGACATAACACATGTTTCTTTCTCCCTGCCTGTCATGGAGAGAGATGTACTGCACAGTGTTAGTTCAGGCAGATAGAGCTCAGGCACAGACCAGTGCTGTGTAGTAATGATAGGATGGTCAGGTGCAAGGAGCCTCAGAAAATTATTCCCTTCAATTTAGATGGAAGTCCTATTCAGAGCACTCTTATAATTGAGACGTAAAGAACATAATGAGAGAAAACATTTGTACACCTAGGTACTTATCCCACTGTGTAGGTATCAGAAGGAATCATTCACTTGAATGATTAGTTGAATGGGACATCCTGCAAAGCCTTCTTTTACTCACCTAAACTGAATCCAAATCTCCGTTGCTTACATTGCTTTTTCTAGAAAGCATCTTCTTCTGCAGCCTTCCCCAATGCTAGCGCTAAGACCTATTCCCAGGCAACTTATCCCTGGGAGTTAGGATGTATATAGAAAGGGCAGCCTTCTATTACAATGTTTACTATGTTTTCCATATCACATTGGAGCAGGTGGCATGCAAGGGGAAAGCAGACTAGCATCTCTCTGGCAGGCCTCCTCAGTTCATGGTGAATTCTTTCCTCAGCAGAGTCTGGCGTGTCTCCCTGGCAGGAGTTTATGACACTTTACTACACAGGCATCTTCAGATCATTGCTATTTCAAACAGGGGAGGATGTGACAATGTGATTTCCTCTTCTAGGGACCCGAGGAAACAAGAACCTACATGAAGATTGCAAACATTTGAAGAAAAGACCCAACACAACAGTGTTTCTTCAGTGTGCATAGACTCATAAGACATGATTCTGCTGCAAGTCCAGGAGAGAGATGTCTCTAACAAAGTTAGTTTAGGCTGATGGAGGTCATGCCAAGACCAGAGCTTTGTAGGGATGAAAGGATCAAAGAGTAAGAGAAACACTTCCCTTAGATTTATTTGCAAATCCTATTCACAGCACATGTAACACATCGCCTTAAACGGCATACACAGAAGACACGTAGGCATACCTAGGTTTAGTCTTCCCACACTGTATGTGTTAGGAGCAAGGAACAGAAAGGCATTGGTAGCAGTGTTAGATCAACAAGGTTGAGATTAGGTTCAGAGGAGCACTTGCCAGGGGAGGTTTGAATTCAGCTACACTGGTTATAAAGAACAGCTTACTTGAAAGAGGCTTCGGATGCTGCTTGCTTTTGACCTACTGAACAGTGTGCTCATCTGTGCTGCCTCCATTGTTGTGAAAAGAGTAACTTGCTCTGCCTCTTTCCATGATTGTAGACAGAATACTTCTTCATAGTGTACTTGTGTATGGAAGTTCAAGCATATATAAGTAGAACACTTTGCCAGAACAATGTAAAGCTGTCAATCTGGATATGGCCTAGAAGCCAATCCATGACAGGAGAATAAGAGCGTTCTGTGAGGGAGTGCAGTTCTGAGTTTCAGATAACACTCCAACCCAGGTGTGGAGAGTCTAGCACATATCCCTTGCTCACATGTTATGTGAGGCCTCAAAAGCAGGGTGCACCTAGTCGTTGATCTCACTCTGCTGCACGGAGGACCTGCTTATACCGAACAGTTTACTCAGGGCCTATCAGAAGCAGCCAGGCAACAGCAGAAAAAGAAGCCACTTTTAAAATTTCCAAGCCGAATTCATTGTGAGGAAGTGTTTCTCTGTTAGCCAGGCTGCCTGAGGAAGGCCTCAGGCTCTATGGCTGCATATGCAAGGATCTGTCTCTCAGCAAGGGACATGTATGGGGCAGACTTCATTCAAGTGGTTAGAGTGAAAGCACACAGGATGGACCTGGAAGGAACATTCCAAGATCAGATTCACTGTCCACTAGGATGACTTGAATGATGACTTGAATGGGGCATCCCGCAATGCCTTCTTTTACTCACCTAAGCTGAATTCAAATCTCAGTTGCTTACACTGCTGTTATTAGAAAGCATCTTCTTCTGCAGTTTCCGCTAATGCTAGTGCTAAGACCTATTCGCAGCACACTTATCTCTGGGAGTTAGAGTGCATACAGAAAGGACAGCTTTCTATTGCAATGTTTACTATGTTTTTCATATCACATTGGAGACGGTTGCCTGATTACTTGAATGGGGCATCCCATAAGCCCTTATTTTACTGAAACTAAACTAAATCCAAATGTAGGTTGCTTACATTGCTGAGATTAAAAAGGATCTTTTCCTGCAGCTTCCCCTAATGCTAGTGCTAAGACCTATTCGCAGCACACTTATCTCTGTTAGTTAGTGTGCATATAGAGAGGATAGACTTCTATTGCAATGTGTACTATGTTTTCCATATCACACTGGAGCAGGTGGCATGCAAGGGGAAACCAGACTAGAGTTCTCTCTGGCAGGCCTCCTCAGTTCATGGTGGATTCTTTCCTCAGCAGAGTCTGGCATGTCTCCGTGGCAGGAGTTTCTGACACTTGACTGCAGAGACATCTTTATGGCATTGCTATTTCAAACAGGGGAGGAGGCGTCACTGTGCTTTCCTCTTCTCGTGACCTGAGGAAACAAAGCCAGACCTGAGGATTGCAAACATTTGAATAAAAGACCCAACAACCACAGTGTTTCTTCAGTGTGTTTAGACTCATAACGCATGATTCTTTCTGCTGCAAGTAAGAGAGAGAGCTGTCCTTAACAAAGTTATTTTAGGCTGGTTGAGGTCATGCTGAGACCAGAGCTTTGTAGGGATGAATGGATCAAGGAGCCCCAGAAACATCATCCCTTAGATGTAGTTGGAAATCCTATTCACAGCATACGTAACTCTTGGACTTAAACCACATACATAGAGGACAGGTAGGCATATGTAGGTTTAGTCTTCCCACACTGTTTGTGTTGAGAGCAAGGAACAGAAAGGCGTTGGTAGTAGTGTTAGATCAACAAGTTAAAGATTAAGTTCAGAGGAGCACTTCCCAGAGCAGGTTTGAATTCAGCTTCTCGGTCCATAAAGAGCAGTTTACTTGAAAGAGGCTTCGGGTGCTGCCTGCTTTTGAACTGAGCAGTATGCTCATCTGTGCTGCTTCCATTGTTGCGCAAAAAGCAACTTGCTCTGCCTCTTCCCCTGAGTGTAGGCAGAAGACCTCTTTACAGTGTACTTGTGTGTGGGAGTTCCAGTATATATAAGTAGCACACTTTGCCAGAGCAATGTTTACCTGACAATCTGGGTATGTCTTAGAACCCAATCCTTGGCAGGAGACTAAGAGTGTTCAATGAGGGACTGCAGTTCTGAGGCTTAGATCACACCAAAACCCAGGTGTGGAGATGCCAGCAGACATCCCTTGCTCACATATTATGTGGGGCCTCAAAAGAACTGTGCACCTAGTTTTTGATCTCAGTCTGTTGCACGGAGGACCTGTTTATACAGAACAGTTTACTCTGGGCCTATATGAAGCAGCCAGGCAATAGCAGAAGAATAAGCCACTTTTAAAATTTCCAAGCGCAATTCATTGTATGGAAGCATTTCTGTGTCAGCCAGGCTGCCTGAGCAAGGTCTCAGGCTCTATGGCTGTATATGCAAGGATCAGTCACTCAGCAAGAGAGCTGTATGGGGCAGACTTCATTCTGGTGGTTAGAGTGCAGGGACACAGGATGGACCTGGAAGGCACATTCCAAGAACAGTTTCATTATCCACTAGGATGACTTGAATGATGACTTGAATGGGGAATCCCGCAATACCTTCTTTTACTCACCTAAGCTGAATCCAAATCTCAGTTGCTTACACTGCTGTTATTAGAAAGCATCTTCTCCTGCAGCTTCCCCTAATGCTTGTGGTAAGAACTATTCTCAGCCCACTTATCACTGGGAGTTAGAGTTCATGAACAGAGGACAGCCTTCTATTGCAATGTTTACTATGTTTTCCATATCACATTGTAGCAGGTGGCATGCAAGGGGAAAACAGCCTAGAATTCTCTCTGGCAGGCCTCCTCAGTTCATGGTGGATTCTTTCCTCAGCAGAGTCTGGCATGTCTCACCGGCAGGAGTTTCTGACACTTTACTACAGAGACATCTTCAAGGCATTGCTATTTCAAATGGGAGGAGGTGGCACTGTGCTTTTCTCTTCTAGGGACCTGATGAATGAAGACCCTATCTGAAGATTGCAAACATTTGAAGAAAAGACCCAACAACAACAGTGTTTCTTCAGTGTGCTAAGACTCATAACACATGATTCTTTCTGCTGCAAGTCAGAGAGATGTCTTTAACAAAGTTAGTTTAGCCGTTGACTCAGTGCATCCCGTTTTCCTGATTCCCAGGGTATCCTGGGCACAGGAAGGAGCTGAGGATGTGGTCCCTTCCATTCTGCTTTCCTCATCTGCCTCGGGGCTGCCTCAGTGTCCTTTAGCTCATTCTTAACATCCCCATGCCCAGCTTCACGGTTATGTCAAGACCAGGGAACCAATGTGATGCTCCAAATGAAAATTTTATACCTCAAAAACTGGCCTCTCAGCCTTTTCCAAGTCAGTAGAGAGCCCTGAAAAAGAGGCCATCTTGTTTATGTGAAAGTGACCTTGGTGCTTCTGGGGCCCTTTGGCAGTGGCACCTGAACCTGTGTTTGCAGCAGGCTCCACCTGTGAGCAGGGCTCCCCCAAGACCTCTTGCTGGGCTGTGCCATCTCTGAGCTCTGCTGCACTTGGTCATAGGGCCCATGAAGGGAAAGGTGAGGGCCTCTCAGTCAACGGCTAGCCCAGCTCTCAAGCTCAGCAGTGTGGAATGAGGGAGAAAAGGATCCCAAGAACCAAATTTCTTGGCAGTTCCCAAAGTTCCATTTAAAAACAGTATTTTCTGTGGGTGTAACAGGGAAAAAGATGGCCAGGATGGGAGGTCAGTCTTGTGCTTCTTTCTGTGAATGTGAAGTGCACTTACCATAGCATTAGGGGAATGGTCCAGGGGCCACCTTGCACAGACCATAGAAGCCAGGAGGCAAGCTGGGGAGAGAGGCTCCTTCAATGAGCAGGACTAGGGGAAATCAGAATCTGCTTGTAACTTCAGGGCAATGCTGAGAAACTGGTGGGACTTCTGCACACACCCAGGCCAGGGAGGTGAATTAACAAGGCAGCACACTTGTGCCCCAGGAAAATCACCACTGTTCTCTCTGCACTATGAGTTCCTCCCAGATGTGGGCCCATTATTTAACTATAATGTATTGTTGGTATTGTGATGATTGTCACGGCATATTATTTTTATTACTGTTGTGTTGTAGCTATTGTTATTTATTACTGTAATTCAGTTTGCCTCTATTAGAGAATCTCAACAGGAGCTGGCAGCCTGGTTGTTTCCCGCCCCACCAGACTACCTCTGAACATGCTGGGAACCTCTTAGCACCTGTCAGGAACTCCTCACTGTTAAAATATTTATTTATTGTTGACAACTGGAGCTGGTTTCCTAGATATGAATGATGTCCTCGATCCCTGTTTTCTTCCTTGTTAAGCAATTGTTTTTTTATATAATTTATTTTATTATCATTAATCTACAATTACATGTGCAATATTATGGTTTTTAAACTACCCCTTCATCAGGTCCCTCCCACCAAACTCATTACAGTCACTGTCCATCAGCGTAGTGAGATGCTATAGAATCACTACTTGTCTTCTCTGACTTGTACAGCCCTCCCCGTGCCCCCCCAACATTACATCTGCTAATTGTAATGCCCTTTTTCCCTCTTATCCCTCCCTTCCCACCCATCTTCCCCAGTCCCTTTCCCTTTGGTAACTATTAGTCACTTCTTGGGTTCTGGGAATCTGCTGCTGTTTTGTTCCTTCAGTATTTTTTCTCTGTTCTTATACTCCACATATGAGTGAAAGGATTTGATACTTGTCTTTTTCAGCTTGGCTTATTTCACTGAGCATAATACCCTCTAGCTCCATCCATGTTGTTGCAAATGGTAGGATTTGTTTTCTTCTTATGGCTGAATAATATTCCATTGTGTATATGTACCACATCTTCTTTATCCATTCATCTACTGATGGACACTTAGGTTGCTTCCATTTCTTGGCTATTGTAAATAGTGCTGCAATAAACATAGGGGTGCATCTGTCTTTTTCAAATTGGGCTGCTGCATTCTTAGGGTAAATTCCTAGGAGTGGAATTCCTGGGTCAAATGGTATTTCTATTTTGAGTTTTTTGAGGAACCTCCATACTGCTTCCACAATGGTTGAACTAATTTGCAGTCCCACCAGCAGTGTAGGAGGGTTCCCTTTTCTCCACATCCTCGCCAACATTTGTTGTTGTTTGTGTTTTGGATGTTGGCCATCCTCACTGGTGTGAGGTGATATCTCATTGTGGTTTTAATTTGCATTTCTCTGATGATTAGCAATGTGGAGCATCTTTTCATGTGCCTGTTGGCCATCTGAATTTCTTCTTTATTTTTTTTAATATAATTTATTTTATTATTATTAATTTACAATTACATGTGCAATATTACGATTATTAAACTACCCCTTCATCAGGTCCCCCCAACCAACCCCATTACAGTCACTGTCCATCAACGTAGTGAGATGCTATAGAATCACTACTTGTCTTCTCTGAGTTGTACTGCCCTCCCCGTGCCCCCCCAACATTACATCTGCTAATCGTAATGCCCCCTTTTTCCCTCTTATCCCTCCCTTCCCGCCCATTTTCCCCAGTCCCTTTCCCTTTGGTAACTATTAGTCCGTTCTTGGGTTCTGTGAGTCTGCTGCTGTTTTGTTCCTTCAGTATTTTTTCTTTGTTCTTATACTCCACATATGAGTGAAATCATTTGATACTTGTCTTTTTCAGCTTGGCTTATTTCACTGAGCATAATACCCTCTAGCTCCATCCATGTTGTTGCAAATGGTAGGATTTGTTTTCTTCTTATGGCTGAATAATATTCCATTGTGTATATGTACCACATCTTCATCCATTCATCTACTGATGGACACTTAGGTTGCTTCCATTTCTTGGCTATTGTAAATAGTGCTGCAATAAACATAGGGGTGCATCTCTCCTTTTCAAATTGGGCTGCTGCATTCTTAGGGTAAATTCCTAGGAGTGGAATTCCTGGGTCAAATGGTATTTCTATTTTGAGTTTTTTGAGGAACCTCCATACTTCTTTCCACAATGGTTGAACTAATTTGCAGTCCCACCAGCAGTGTAGGAGGGTTCCCTTTTCTCCACATCCTCGCCAAAATTTGTTGTTGTCTGTGTTTTGGATGTTGGCCATCCTCACTTTTGTGAGGTGATATCTCATTGTGGTTTTAATTTGCATTTCTCTGATGAT
The DNA here is from genome assembly GCA_032199065.1 of Smutsia gigantea. Lineage (NCBI taxonomy): Eukaryota > Metazoa > Chordata > Mammalia > Pholidota > Manidae > Smutsia > Smutsia gigantea. The sequence goes on along the minus strand of JAVSCE010002739.1, from coordinate 75,007 downwards.
TAGCAATGTGGAGCATCTTTTCATGTGCCTGTTGGCCATCTCAATTTCTTCTTTGGAGAAGTGTCTATTCATGTCTTCTGCCCATTTCTTAATTGGATTATTTGCTTTCTGTTTGTTAAGGTGCATGAGTTCTTAATATATTTTGGATGTCAACCCTTTATCAGATACGTTTTTTATGAATATATTCTCTCATACTGTAGGATGTCTTTTTGTTCTACTGATGGTGTCCTTTGCTGTACAGAAGATTTTCATCTTGATATAGTCCCACTTGTTCATTTTTGCTTTTGTTTCCCTTGCCCGGGGAGATATGTTCATGAAGAAGTTGCTCATGTTTATGTCCATGAGATTTTTGCCTATGTTTTTTTCTAAGAGTTTTATGGTTTCATGACTTACATTCAAGTCTTTGATCCACCTTGAGTTTACCTTTGTGTATTGGGCTAGACAGTAGTCCAGTTTCATTCTCTTACATGTAGCTGTCCAGTTTTTCCAACACCAGCTGCTGAAGAGGCTGTCATCTCCCCATTGTATATCCAAGGCACTTTTATCAAATATTAATTGACTGTATATGTTTGGGTTAATGTTTGGATTTTCTATTCTGTTCCACTGGTCTGTGGGTCTGTTTTTGTGCCAATACCAAATTGTCTTGATTACTGTGGCTTTGTAGCAGAGCTTGAAGTCAGGGAGTGTAATTCCCCCTGTTTTATTCCTCCTTCTCATGATTGCTTTGGCTATTCGGGGTCTTTTGTGGTTCCATATGAATTTTAGAATTATTTGTTCCAGTTCATTGAAGAAAGCTGTTGGTAGTTTGATAGGGATTGCATTGAATCTGTAGATTGCTTTAGGTAGTATAGACATTTTGACAATATTTATTGTTCCTAACCAAGAGCATGGGATGCATTTCCATTTGTTAGTGTCCTCTTCAATTTCTCTTAGGAGTGTCTTGTAATTTTCAGAGTACAGGTATTTCACTTCCTTCGTTAGGTTTATTCCTAGGTATTTTATTCTTTTTGATGCAATTGTGAATGGAATTGTTTTTCGATCCCTGTTTTCTTGTTTCAGCATGTTACAGTCTTGTAAAATAAAAATGAACACCACCCCCCACAAAAAAATACCCATCAACCACAGCGTTTCTTCAGTGTGCTTAGACTCATAACGCATGATTCTTTCTGCTGAAAGTCAGAAAGAGAGCTTTCCTTAACAAAGTTAGTTTAGGCTGATAGACGTCATGCTGAGACCAGAGCTTTGTAGGGATGAATGGATCAAGCAGCCCCAGAAACTTCTTCCCTTAGATTTATTTGCAAATCCTATTCACAGCACATGTAACACATCGCCTTAAACGGCATACACAGAAGACACGTAGGCATACATAGGTTTTGTCTTCCCACACTCTATTTGTTAGGAGCAAGGAACAGAAAGGCATTGGTAGCAGTGTTAGATCAACAAGGTTGAGATTAGGTTCAGAGGAGCACTTGCCGGGGGTGGTTTGAATTCAGCTTCACTGGTTAAAAATAGCAGCTTACTTGAAAGAGGCTTCGGATGCTACCTGCTTTTGACCTATTGAACTGTGTGCTCATCTGTGCTGTCTCCATTGTTGTAAAAAGAGTAACTTACTCTGCCTCTTTCCATGATGGTAGGCAGAAGACTTCTTCACAGTGTACTTGTGTATGGGAGTTCAAGTATATATAAGTAGCACACTTTTCCAGAGCAATGTTTAGCTCTCAATCTGGATATGTCTTAGAAGCCAATCACTGAGCAGGAGAATAAGAGCATTCTGTGAAGGACTGCAGCTCTGAGGCTTAGATCCCACCCCCACCCACCCCACCCAGGTGTGGAGATGGTAGAACATATCCCTTGCTCTTATGTTATGTGGGGCCTCAAAAGCAGGGTGCATCTAGTTGATGATCTCAGCCAGTGGCACAGAGGACCTCTTTATACCGATCAGTATATGCTTGGTCTCTCTGAACGGCAAGGCAATAGCAGAAAAAAGTCCACTTTAAAAAAATCCAAGCATAATTCATTGTATGGAAAGATTTCTCTGTGAGCCATGCTGCCTGACCAAGGTCTCAAGCTTTGTGGACACAAATGCAAGCATCTGCCACTCAGCAAGAGAGCTGTATGGGGCCGACTTCATTCACGTGGATAGTGTGCAGGCACACAGGATCGACCTGGAAGGCACATTCCAAGATCAGATTCATTATCCACAAGAATGGTTTGAATGATTACTTGAATGGGGCATCTCGCAATCCCTTCTTTTACTCACCTAAGCTGAATCAAAATCTCAGTTGCGTACAATGTTATTATTTGAAAGAATCTTCCTCTGCAACATCCCCTAATGCTAGTGCTAAGACCTAGTCCCATCCCCCTTATATCTGGGAGTTAGAGTGCATACAGAGAGTAAAACTTTCCATTGCAATGTTTACTATGTTTTCCATATCACATTGGAGCAGGTTGCATGAAGGGAATCTCAGCCTGTGGCACGGAGGACCTGTTTATACCAAACAGTTTACTCTGGACCTCTCTGAAAGAGCCAGTCAATAACAGAAAAAAAAGCAGCTTTGAAAATTTCCAAGCTGAAGCATTTCTCTGTCAGCCAGTCTGCCTGAGCAAGGACTCAGGCTGAATAGCCGCATATGCGCGTGTCTGCCATTCAGCAAGAGGGCTGTATGGGGCAGACTTCTTTCAGGTGGTTATAGGGCAGGCACACAGGACAGACCAGGAAGGCACATTCCAAGATCAGATTCATTATCCACTAGGATGACTTGAATGATTATTTGAATGGGGCATCCTGCAATGTATTCTTTTACTCACCTAAGCTGAATTCAAATCTCGGTTGCTTACATTGCTGTTATTAGAAAGGAACTTCTTCTGCAGCTTCTCCTAATGCTAGTGCAAAGACCTATTCCCAGCCCACTTACCTCTGGGAGTTAGAGTGCATACAGAGAGGACAGCTTTCTACTGCAATGTTTACTATGCTTTCCATATCACATTGGAGATGTTTACATGCAAGGTATATCAGCCTGTGACAGCACGGGGACCTGTTTATACTGAACAGTATACTCTGGCCTCGCTGAAGCAGCCAGGCAATAGCAGAAAAAAAGCCACCTTTAAAATTTCCAAGCAGAATTCACTGTATGGAAGTGTTTCCCTCTCAACCAGGCTGCCAGAGCAAGGCCTCAGGCTGAATGGCCACATATGTGAGCATCTGCCATTCAGCAAGAGAGCTAGCTGTATGGGGCAGACTTCATTTAGGTGGTTACAGTGCTGGCACACAGGACAGAACTGAAAGGCACATTCCAAGATCAGATTCATTATCCACTAGGATGACTTGAATGATTATTTGAATGGGGTATCCCGCAATGCCTTCTTTTACTCACCTAAGCTGAATCCAAATCTCTGTTGCTTACACTGGTGTTATTACAAAGGATCTTCTTCTGCAGCATCTCCTAATGCTAGTGCTATGACCTATTCCCAGCCCACTTATCTCTGGGAGTTAGAGTGCATACAGAGAGGACAGCTTTCTACTGCAATGTTTACTATGTTTTCCATATCACATTTTAGGTTTTTGCATGATTCCTTGAATGGGGCATGGTGGAAGGCCTTATTTTACTGAAACTAAACTAAACCCAAATGTAGGTTGCTTACACAGCAGAGATTAGACAGGATCCTCTTCTGCAGTTTCCCATAATGCTGGTGCAAAGACCTATTGGCAGCACACTTATCTCTGGGAGTTAGAGTGCATACAGAGAGGACAGCCTTCTACTGCAATGTTTACTATGTTTTCCATATCACACTGGAGATGGATGCATGATTACTTGAATGGGGCATCCCACAAGGCCTTATTTTACCGAAGCTAAACTGAATCCAAATGTAGGCTACTTACACTGCTGAGATTAGAAAGGATCTTCTCCTGCAGCTTCCCCTAATGCTGGTGCTAAGACCTAATGGCACACACTTATCTCTGGGAGTTAAGAGTGCATACAGAGAGGACAGCCTTCTATTGCAATGTTTACTATGTTCTGCATATCATATTGGAGATGGTTGCACGCAAGGGATATCAACTTGTGACAGCCTGGAGGACATGTTTATACTGAACAGTATACTCTGGGCCTCCCTGAAGCAGCCAGGCAATAGCAGAAAGAAAAGCTGCTTTTAAAATTTCCAAGCGACATTCATTGTGTGGAAGCGTTTGTCAGCCAGACTGCCTGAGCAAGGCCTCAGTCTGAATGGCTGCATATGCTAGCATGTACCAGTAAGAGAGCTGTTGTGCTCAAATTGTGAGACCCTGAAAGACCACCAAGGACCCGATTCCAATGGAAACACACAAGTTTCGTTTATTTCACGCTCGAGCTTAGGCTCACACTTGTCACCGATGCAGCAGTTCCTATGTGAAAGCCCCGAGCCCAAGGTAGGCAAGGTTTTTATGTATTACAAGGTGGAGGACGAGGGGAACTTTAACTTGGCATATGCTGATTGGATGATTTAAAGTAAGGGTGTCTTGTACATTCTTTATTGGTTGAATCCGGCTGGCGCTAAGTTGCCGGCTGATGTATCAAGTAAGGTATGTTATCTTTAAGGAGCAGGTGCGTCTGGACCTTGAGCATCTGGACCTTGAGGTCCTCCCTGTGGTTGTTGCTAGGGAACTATCTGGGGTGAGTGTCACTGGAACAATGGGTGGTTTTTCCAGTAACTGGAACAAAGTTTTCTTAGAACTAGTTCGGGGTTGAGGCCTCCTCCTTAAGATGTCCTTTTCAAAATGGAGTTTCTCTTGCTCTCACATTCCCCCCTTTTCTTGTACATTGGGTCCAATCATGGGCCCAACGTTTTTAAGTGACAGAGATATATACAAATATATTTGTAGAAAGGTACCAGAATAATGATTAGCAGGGCTCAATCTGTAACACAGCCTGTCACAGGGAATATATCTTTCATCTGGGTAGGTGAGGTTCTATGCCTCAACTCAGTTGGCTCCCACTTTGCTCACCTGAGGTCCCTTATGACTGTGCCTGTCTTATGTTGTTCCTCCTGTGAGAAATCTTACCCGTCTCTGGCTAACCAGCCATCTCTTTGGACTACACAGGGAGATAAAATATAAAATAGAGTACAGCCAACAGCTATAATTCTGGATAAAATCATAATATACATGATTATATTCTCGCAGCAAATGCAGGTTGGGAATCAGCATATGATTTCAAAAAGTTGCTTAAAAGGAGTCACTTATTTCTTGATGTTAATTCTTGAAAAGTAGCACAAGTATGTATTAGCTTTATATGATTAGCAACTGCACTCCATACACACGCTAGGAGAATAGGAATACAAATACATAGCAAAAGCAGAAAAATCAGACAAATTAAAAGAACACATTCCTGGAAACTGTTCACATCTCATATGTTCTTTTAACAGCAGATAATTTATGGTAGCGCAATTCTGAAGCACTAAAATTCGTACTTTTCCTAGCTTTTGAATTGAGTTCAGATAATACAGAAGCAGTTAAATTCGTTGTCTCACTGTACCCACAGACCAGCTTAGATATTTCCTTTTGCATTCTAATGACAAGTCCAGGAACCAGCAGGATGAATGCTGCTGCAACTGCAATAGAGGTGGGATCAAAAAGCTTCAAGTTTTTGTCACAATCAGATGGCAGACCTTGGAGAAGTTTTTCATGACTATTTCCAGGATAATCTATTAGAGCAGGAAGGATGTATCTCATGACACATATACTTTGATAATGTGAAAAGAAGGCTTAGGGTGTGGACCTGTACTACCTGGCCTGCCCTGCCCCCAAGGTGGGCCGGGCTGCTGTCTGCCTGCTAGGGCTGCCCACAGCGAAGTCATGGGCCATGCTGAGACACCCTCCCCTGTCTGTGGAACACTCAAGCATTCCAGGTCAAGCGGCCTTTGGCCCTTTGAGCTCAATTGATCTCACTGAAGAAAGACTCTAGAGCTTAATGTTTAACACAGTTTTGGTAGGGGTTTTCCTTGCATGTAGTTACATTGCTTTGACTGCACACATTCTGCCTTCTTCTTCTGGAGGACCTCACCCTACTCTGACTACACCCACAGTCCCTGTCTCATTCCCCCGTCTACAGATGGAAACTCTAGCTGCTGCTAGGGAAAGGGGGCGATGACTGCTCTGGCTGTTTCATGCTGAGAGGGGCATAGTAAGGGGTGCAGTTAGGTCTCTATCAATGGTTGGTCAGGAGGTGTTGGAAGATGGGAGTTGGATTTTCCATTCTGGAAGAACAAACTTGACAAGGAGACTGATAAATGCATGGCTGAATATGAGGATTAGAAAGAGTAAAACTCTAATTGAGAATCATAGCCAGATATCTTGGGAAACTAGAATTCTGGATTTAGTCCATGTCCCAATGACTAGTATTAGGACTCACTATAGATAAGGCTGCATTATTGAAACAATACTTTTCTCTAAAATCACTCTCAGTTTTATCAGAAGTAACTAGATTAAGAAAATAATTAACACTTGGCTTGATTATTTGCATAAGTGCAGCGAGAAGAGCAATTGATTATATAGGCTCCTTTAAATGTGCTTTGCTGGAACTTTTTATAAGGAACTTCAGATTTGACTTTTAAAAGCCTCTCAAGGCCACAGAACCAATCCAGACTTGCCATCAGGTTTTGCCTGCAGTACCTGTAGATTTGGGTGAATTCCTCTCTTCTTGAGGTGCCCAAGACATTCTGAGGTTCCTGCACCTGCCAGGAAGTGACCTTTTTTACTCACCTGGTAAGGCTGCTGGAAATCCTGTAAGCAAGGTACCATGCCAGTTCTTCCAAGGGGCTTTGTTGGCTTTATGAAGTTGACCCCAGTTCCTTAAGGCTGTCTGTTAATTTGAGTTTATGCACGTGTCTTTCAGGACTAACATTCCACTTAAAGCCTTGGTAATATAACCAGTGTTTTTAATTGGTCCTGTTACAAGGAAAGCAGATTCTTATTAAATATATGCAAATAAACATACTTCTATGAAATATAAAAGTAGTCACTGAAAGTTGTAAAATTCTGGAGAGATCGGGTAGAGAGAAAGATAAATGTTTCAATTCTGTTTATAAAGGTATTGTCATTTACTAAACTGTTGTCAGCTTAAGAGAAAAAGCTTAAAACACTTTATCAGTAACACTTGAAACAAAAACCACAAAATCTTCTTTAGTTTACTTAATCCTATGTAAATACCTGTTCTGCTGAAATCTAGTTATTTACTAGTTCAGGGGTAATAAAACGCTGACTATAAATGACAAAAGACTTGTAAATGAGAATGGCTAAAGATCTGATGAGAGCTTACTATATGACAGTTGACATAAGGAAATTTGGATATTTTTGCAACACAAAACATCCAGCAACAAAGTTTAGGATCATTCCCTTTAACAGTGCTTTCCCGGTAATTAAGCAGGTAATTACATATCAGATAAATAAGCTAATTTAGCCAAATACTTTCTCAATGAGAAAAAATTCCTATGACATGTTCCAGGGGCCCTATGGAATATATCAGAGTTAACTAGAGGTAAAAGTACCTTTCTGAATTTGATTTTGGAAAGTTGTCAGAAGAAACTTTCTTTGGCACTTGCGTAAATAGGATTATAGGTATTTAACTAGAATGAAAATAAAAAGGCGTAAATGCAAATACAGGTTACTCAGTTGTTAACAACACTTAGCTTACAGTCTTTTAATATGAAGATTTCATTTTCTTAAATACTCAGAGAACTCATTGAGACTTTAAGCATGAGAAACTGCTTTGATAAAAACAATTAGAAAGTTCTTTGCAATTTTTCAACATTAAGAGCAGACTAATCAGTTTACGAAAACTTTGTCTTTAACTGAAAACAAAATTCTAATTTTACTGTGTACTGATATTGAGACTCATTTGCTTTAATTTCACATAGCATGACTATGTCAGCTTCCACAAACTTTCTACAGCTTTCTTTTACATTCACTGTTCTCTCTCTTTAAATAAACACCCATACTTTAGAACAGTTACCTTTTTTTACCTTAAATAAAATGAATCTCCATTCTTTATATCTTTTCTTGTTAAAACACACATACTTTCTAGGAAGCTGAGATGTTTTCTTTATTACTTTAAGTAGTTTTATTTAGAACTTAAAGCCGTTAGGAACTTTAACTTTCAATGAACACTGAAAATAGGCTATGGTAAACTGTAACACCAGCATCCCTTAGATTGATACATTTATGAATATATTTTATCATTTCTGTAAGTATGAGCTTTATAACACAATCTCTCACTAACCACAAAGTATGTCTACTTAACTTAGCAAAACTTTAAGGTTTTATGTTACTACAAAAAATCTCAGGCTGTTTGTATGTATACACACTGTAACACTATTATTAAGATGTTCACTTGCTACACTTAGTTTACTCATTCTTAATAACTATGCTAGATTACTTATAAAAACTTCTACTAAACATCAAACAAAGTGAAGCATTTCTTTAAACATCTTGAAAGATTTAACAGATAACATCAACTTAAACAATTTTAAGTAAACTTAGGCAGCTGATAACCATAAGGACATGTCCATTTCAGTTCAACTTAAATTAGCATTAATGCTTATTAATACCAACCAGAGGTAGAAAAATACTTTTTCTTTACACACTTAGACACACAAACATACACACTGAGATACAATGACTACAGTTAGTAACACTTTTCATAAAAGAACATATACACAGATAAACTGATACAAAGATCTGAATTACTAATATCCAGTTGTAAAGGTCACTAGTGGCGACAGGCCAGTAGTGACGGGGCTGATTTCCCCACGTGTCTGTGGGACTGGTGGCTCACAGTGGCAGAATAGTGGAGTCAGCAGCGGAGGCAGACTGCACCGTCTGTGCACTTTGTCTGGTATAGGGTCGGCTTCCTACTGGAGCACCTCCGCCCTTCGCTGTCAGAGCAGCTTCTGCTTCCCCTGGTGGAGGATGGCCCCTTCAAATGGGGGACTCGAACCCCCTCCAGACAGGGCCCGGACCAACTCTGGGACCCATTCAAACAGGGGACATGAACCCCCTCCAGACGGGCCCTTGGAAAACTCCGGCACCCCCTCAGAACTGCCAGGAACCTGTTCCAGGCCTCCAGACGGACCTGGGGGCATCGAACCACCACCTGGACCCTTTCAGAGGGGCCTGGAAGGACTTCCAGAACTCCAGTCGGCGACCCTCGTGCACATCCGCATAGGTCTTATTCCCGATGTTCAGAGAACGGCCTGGAACTACTTCCAGACCTCCAGACTGGGCTCTTTCAAAAAGGAGAAAGTACAGAACACAAAACAAATAGACACAGAGTTCTTACCGGCCGGTTAAGACCCTTCGGGTCGGGGGTCATGGAGGTCTTGGGGATCCAGAACAAGCCCCCAAATATTGTACCCAAGTCACGACACCGCAAAATACCACTAAGGAGCCGATTCTGATGGAAACACAAGGGTCATTTATTTCAAGCTCGAGCTCGGGTTCACACTTGTCACCAATGCAGTGGTTCCAAAGTGAGAGCTCCGAGCCTAAGGTAAGCAAGGTTTTTATGCATTACAAGGTGCAGGAAGAGGGGAACTCTAACATGGCATATGCTGATTGGATGATTTAAAGAAAGGGTGTCTTGCACATTCTTTATTGGTTTAGTCTGGCTGGCGCTAAGCTGCTGGCTGATGTAACATGTAAGGTATGTTATCTTTAAGGAGCAGGTGCATCTGGATGGACCTTAAGCATCTGGACCTTGAGGTCCTCCCTGTGGTCGTTGCTAGGGAACTATCCAGGGTGAGGGTTACTGGAACAATGGGTGGTTTTTCGAGTACCTCGAACAAAGTTTTCTTAGAATGAGGTAGGGGTTGAGGCCTCCTTCTTAAGATGTCCTTTTTAAAATGGAATAACTCTTGCTCTCACAGTGTATGGGGCAGACTTCATTCAGGTGGTTAGAGTGCAGGCACACAGGACAGACCTGGATGGCACATTCCAAAATCAGATTCATTATCCACTAGGAAGTCCTGAATGATTCCTTGAGTGGGGCATCACGCAATGCCTTCTTTTACTCACCTAAGCTGAATACAAATCTCAGTACCTTACACTGCTGTTATTAGACACCATCGGCAGATTACTTTAATGCAAGTACTAACACCTTCTCTCAGCAAACTTATCTCTGGGATTTAGAGTGCATACAGAGAGGAGAGCCTTCTACTGCAATGTTTACTATGTTTTCCATATCACATTGGAGATTGTTGCATGCAAGGGATATCAGCCTGTATGAGCATGGAGGACCTATTTATGTCAAAGAGTATACTCTGGGCCTCTCTGAAGCAGCCAGGCAATAGCAGAAACAAAAAGAGCATTTAAAATGTCCAGGGGAATTCACAGTATGGAAGCTTTTCTGTCAATCAGGCTGCCCAAGCAAGGCCTCAGGCTGAAGGGCCACATATGCAACCGTCTGCCATTCAGCAAGAGAGAAGTATGGGACAGCCTTCATTCAGATTATTAGAGTGCAGGCACACAGGAGAGGCCTGAAGGACCACTCAAGATAAGATACATTATCCATTAGGATGACTTGGATGATTACTTGAATGGGGCACCCACAATGACTTCTTTTACTCAACTAAGAATCCAAATCTAGGTTGCTTACACTGCTGTTATTAGAAAGGATCTCTTCTGCAGCTACCCCTAATGCTAGTGTTAAGACCTATTCTCAGCCCACTTATCTCTGGGAGTTAGAGTGCATACAGAGAGGACAGCTTTCTACTGCAATATTTACTATTTTTTCCATATCACATTGGAGATGGTTGCATGATTACTTGAATGGGGCATCCCGCAAGGCCTTATTTTATTAAAACTAAACAGTCCAAATGTAGGTTGCTTAAACTGCTGAGATTAGAAAGGATCTTCTCCTGCAGCTTCCCCTAATGCTGGTGCTAAGACCTGTTGGCAGCACACTTATCTCTGGGAGTTAGAGTGCGTACAGAAAGGACAGCTTTCTACTGTAATGTATACTATGTTTTCCATATCACATTGGAGATGGTTGCATGATTACTTGAATGGGGCATCCCGCAAGGCCTTATTTTACTGAAACTGAACTGAATCCAAATGTAGGTTCCTTACACTGCTGTTGTTAGAAAGGATCTTTTTCTGCAGCTTCCCCTAATGCCAGTGCAAAGACTTATTTTCAGCCCACATATGTCTGGGAGTTAGAGTGTACAGAGAAGAAAGCCTTCTATTGCAATGTTTACTATGTTTTCCATATCACATTGGAGATGGTTGCATGGTTACTTAACGGGGCATCCCACAATGCCTTCTTTTACTCAACTAAACTGAAACCAAATCTAGGTTGCTTACACTGGTGAGATTAGATAGGATCTTCTCCTGCAGCTTCCCCTGAAGCTGGTGCTAGGACCTATTCGCAGTACACTTATCTCTTGGGATTACAGTGCATACAAAGAGGACAGCCTTCTATAGCAGTGTTTACTATGTTTCCCATATCACATTGTAGTTGGTTGCATGTAAGGGATATCAGATTGTGACCGCACAGAGGACTTGTTTATACCAAAGTGTTTACCCTTGGCCTGTCTGAAGCAGCCACGCAATAGCAGAGAAAATGCCGCTTTAAAATTTTCCAAACGGATTTCATTGTTTGGAAATGTTTGTCTGTCAGCCAGGCTGCCTGAGCAATGCCTCACGCTGAATGGCCACATATGTGCGCGTCTACCATTCACCAAGAGAGATGTATGGGGCAGACTTCATTCATGTGCTTAGAGTGCAGGCACCCAGGACAGACCTGAAAGGCGAATTCCAAGATCAGATTCATTGTCCACTAGGATGTTTTGAATGATTACATGAATGGGGCATCCCGCAATGCTTTCTTTTACACAGCTAAACTGAATCCAAATATAGGTTGATTACACTGCGGCTATTAGAAATGATCTGCAGCTTCCCCTAATGCTAGTGCTAATACCTATTCTCAGCCCACTTACCTCTGTGAGTTAGAGTGCATAGAGAAGACAGCCTTCCATTGTAATGTTTACTATGTTTTCCATATCACATTGGAGATCGTTGCTTAATCACTCGAGTTGGGCATCCTGCAATACCTTCTTTTACTCAACTAAACTCAACCCAAATGTAGGTTGCTTACATGGCTATTACTAGGAATGGTCATCTTCTGTAGCTTCCCCTAATGCTAGTGCTAAGATCTATTCTCAGCCCACTTATCCCTGGGAGATAGTGTTCCTACAAAGAGGACAGCTTTCTATTGCAATGTTTACTACATATTACATTGGAGATGGTTGCATGATTACTTGAATGGGTCATCCCGCAAAGCCTTCTTTTTTCAACTAAATTGAATCCAAATCTAGGTTGCTTACCCTGCTTTTAATACCAATGATACTCTTGTGCAGTTTCCCCTAATGCTAGTGCTAAGACCTATTCTCAGCCCACTTTACTCTGGGAGTTAGAGGACAGCCTTCTATTGCAATGTTTACTAAGTTTCCATATCATATTGGAAATGGTTGCATGATTACTTGGATGGGGAATGCTGCAATGCCTTCTTTTACTCAACTAAACTGAATCCAAACCTAGGTTGCTTACACGGCTATTATTAGGAAGGACCTTCTTCTGCAGGTTCCCCTAATGATCTTTCTAAGACCTACCCTGAGCCCACTTATCCCTGGGAGGTAGAGTGCATACAGGGAGGCAAGACTTCTATTGTAACATTTACTACGTTTACCAAATAACATTAGAGATGGTTGCATGATTACTTGAGTGGGGCATCCTGCTTTTAATACCAATGATCTTCTTGTGCATTTTCCCCTAATGCTAGTGCTAAGACCTATTCTCAGCCCACTTAACTCTGGGAGATAGAGGACAGCTTTCTAAAGCTGTGTTTACTAAATTTTCTGTACCACATTGGAGATGGTTACATGTAAGGGATATCAGACTCTGACCACACGGAGGACCTGTTGATAAAAAGGAGTTGAGCCTGCACTCTCTGAGGTAGCTAGGCAATAGTAGAAAAAGAGCCACTTTTAAAATTTCCAAACCTATTTCACTGTTAATCAGTGTTTCGCTGTCAGCCAGGTTGCCTGAGCAGGGCTTCAGGCTGAATGGCCGCATATGCAAGCATCTGCCATTCTGCAACAGAGGTGTATGCGGTAGACTTCATTCAGGTGGTTAAGAATGCAGGCACACAGGACACACCTGAAAGGCAAATTCCAAGATCAGTTTTACTGTCCACTAGGCTGACATGAATGATTACATAAATGGGGCATCCCGCAATGCATTCTTTTTCACAAGTAAACTGAATCCAAATCTAGGTTTCTACACTGCTATTATTAGAAAGAATCTTCTTCTGCAGGCTCCCCTAATGCTAGTGCTAAGACCTATTCACAGCAAACTTATCTCTGGGAGTTAGAGTGCATAAAGAAAGGACACCTTTGTATTGCAATGATTACTATGTTTTCCATATCACATTGGAGAAGGTTGCATGATTCCTTGAAAAGGGCATCCCGCAAGGCCTTACTTCACTGAAACTACACTGAATCCAAATCTAGGTGGCTTACACAGCTGAAGAGAGAAAGGAACTTCTTCTGGAGTTTCCCCTAATGCAACTGCCAAGATCTATTTGTAGCACTCTTATTTCTGGGAGTTAAGATGCATACAGAAAGGACAGCTTTCTAGTACAATGTTTCCTATGTTTTCCACATCACATTGGAGATGGTTGCATGATTACTTGAAAGGGGCAGCCCGTAAGGCCTTATTTCACTGAAACTAAACTGAATCCAAATCTAGGTTGCTTACACTGCTGAGATTAGAAAGGATCTTCTTGTGCAGTTTCCCCTAACGCTAGTGCGAAGACCTATTCACAGGACACTTACCTATAGGAGTTAGAAGGCATACAGAAAGGACAACTTTCTACTGCAATGTTTACTATGTTTTCCATATCACACTGGAGATGGTTGCATGATTACTTGGATCGGGCATCCCGCAAGGCCATATTTTACTTAAAGTAAACTGAATCCAAATGTCGGTTGCTTACACATCTGCGATTGGAAAGGGTCTTCTGCAGGTTCACCTAATGCTGGTGCTTAGACATATTGGCAGCACTCTTATCTCTGGGAGTTAGAGTGCATACAGAAAGGACAGCTTTCTACTGCAATATTTACTGTTTTCCATATCACATTGAAGATGGTTGCATGATTACCAGAATGGGGCATCCCACAATGTCTTATTTTACTGAAACTAAACTCAATCCAAAAGTAGGTTGCTTACAATGCTGAGTTTAGAAAGGATCTTCTTCTGCAGCCTCCACTGATGGCTGATGCTAAGACCTATTGGCAGCACACTTATCTCTGCATTTAGAGTGAATACAGAAAGGACAGTATTCTACTGCAATGTTTACTATGTTTTCCTTATCACCCTGGAGATGGATGCATGATTACTTGAATGGGACCTCCCGCAAGGCCTTAGTTAACTGTAACTAAACTGAATCCAAATGTATGTTGCTTACACTGCCGAAATTGGAAATTATCTTGTCCTGCGGCTTCCCCAGTGCTGGTGCTAAGACTTATTGGGAGCACACTTATATCAAGAGTTAGAGTTGCATACAGAAAGGACAGCTTTCTACTGAAATATTTACAATGCTTTCCACATCACATTGGAGATGGTTGCATGATTACTTGAATGGGATATCCCGCAAGGCCTTATTTTACTGAAACTAATCTGAATCCAAGTGTTGGTTGCTTATACTGCTGAGATTAGAGAGGATCTTCTCCTGCAGATTCCCCTAGTGCTGGTGCTAAGACCTATTGGCAGCACACTTATCTCCGGGACATACAGTACATACAGACAGGAAAGCTTTAAACTGCAATGATTACTATGATTTGCATATCACACTGGAGGTGGTTGCATGATTACTAGAATGGGGCATCCCTCAAGGCCTTATTTTACTGAAACTAAACTGAATCCAAATATAGGTTGCTTACACTGCTGAGATTAGAAAGGATCTTCTCCTTCAGCTTCCCCTAATGTTGGTGATAAGAACAATTGGCGGCACACTTATCTCAGGGAGTTAGAGTGCATTCAGAAAAGACAGCTTCCTTCTGCAATGGTTACTATGTCTTTCACATCACAATGGAGATTGTTGCATGATTACTTGAATGTGGCATCCTGCAAGGCCTTATTTTAATGCAACTAAACTGAATCCAAATGTGGGCTGCTTACACTGCTGAGATTAGAGAAGATCTTCTTCTGCAGTTTCCCTAATTCTGGTGCTAAGACTTATTGGCAGCACAATTATCTCCTGGACATACGGTGCATACAGAAAAGACAGCTTACTACTGCAATTTTTACGATGTTTTCCATATCACACTGGAGATGGTTGCATGATTACTGGAATGCGGCACCCCACAAGGCTTCATTTTACTGAAATTAAACTGAATCCAAATGTGGATTGCTTACATGCTGAGATTGGAAAGGATCTTCTCCAGCTGTTTCTCCTAATGCTGGTGCTACGACCTATTGGCAGCACACTTATCTCAGGGAGTTAGAGGACATACAGAAAGGACACCTTCCTACTATAATGTTCACTATGTTTTCCACAGCACATTGGAGATGGTTCCATGATAACTTGAATGGGGCATCCATTCTTCAAGGCCTTATTTTACTGAAAATAATCTGAATCCAAATGTGGGTTTCTTACACTGCTGAGGTTAGAAAGGATCTTCTCCTGCAGATTCCCCTAATGCTGGTGCTAAGACTTATAGGCAGCACACTTATCTCTGGAGTTAGAGTGCATACAGAAAGGACAGCTTTCTACTGCAATGGTTACTATGTTTTCCTTATCACAGATTAGGTGGTTGCATGATTCCTTGAATGGGGCATCCCGCAAAGCTTTATGTTACTGAAAATAAACTGATTCCAAATGTCGGTTGCTTACCCTTCTGAGATTGGAAAGCGTCTTCTCCTGCAGCTTCTCATAACGGTGGTGCTAAGACCTATTGGTGGCACTCTTATTTCAGGGTGTTAGAGTTCATGCAGAATGGACAGCTTTCTCCTGCAATGTTTATTATATTTTCCATATCACACTGGAGATGGTTGCATGATTATTTGAATGGGGCATCCCCAAGGCTTTATTTTATGGAAAGTAAACTGAATCCAAATGTAGGTTGCTTACACTGCTGAGATTAGAAGGGATCTTCTGCAGCTTCCCCTAATGCTGGTGCTAAGACCAACTGTCAGCACAATTATCACAGGGAGTTAGATCGCATCTACAAAGGAGAGCTTTCTACTATAATGTTTACTATGTTTTCCATATCATATTGGAGATGGTTGCATGATTATTTTAATGGGTCATCCCGCAACGCCTTATTTTACGGAAACTAAACAGAATCCAAATGTATGTTGCTTACACTGCTGAGATTAGACAGGATCTTCTCCTTCAATTTCCGCAAATTCTGGAGAAAAGACGTATTGGCAGCACACTTATCTCTGGGAGGTAGTGTGCATACAGAAAGGACATCTTTCTAGTGCAATGTTTACTATGTTTTCCATATCATATTTTAGGTGTTTGCATGATTCCATGAATGGGGCATCACGCAATGCCTTATTTTACTGAATCTAAACTGAATCCAAATGCAGGGTGCTTACACTCCTGAGATTAGACAGGATCTTCTCCTGCAGCTTCCCCTAATTCTGGAGCAAAGACCTATTGGCAGCACACTTACATCTGGGAGTTAGAGTGCATAGAGAAATACATCTTTCTACTACAATGTTTGCTATGTTTTCATTATAATATTGGAGATGGTTGCATGATTACTGGAATGGGACATCTCGCAAGGCCTTATTTTATAGAAACTAAACTGAATCCAAAAGTAGGTTGATTAAAATACTGTGATTAGAAAGGATCTTCTTCTGCAGCTTCCCCTAGTGCCGGTGCTAAGACCTATTGGCAGAACACTTATCTCAGGTAGTTAGACTTGAATACTGAAAGGACACCTTTCTACTGCAATGTTTAGAATGCTTTCCGTATCACACTGTAAATGGTTGCATGATTACTTGAATGGGGCATCCAAAATTGCGTGTTTTACTTAAAATAAACTGAATCCAAACGTAGGGTGCTTACACTGTTGAGATTGGAAAGGATCTTCTCCTGTGGCTTCACCTAATGCTGGTGCTAAGACCTATTGGCAGAACACATATCTGAGGGAGTTATGGTGCATACAGGAAGGACAGTTTCCTTCTTCAATGTTTACTATGTTTTCCATATCACACTGGAGATGCTTGCATGATTACTTGAATGGGGCATCCCACAATGCCTTATTTTACTGAAAATAAAGTGATTCCAAATATAGGTTACCAACACTGCTGAGATTAGAAGGGATCTTCTTCTGCAGCTTCCCCTAATGCTGGTGCTAAGACCAATTGGCAGCACCCTTATCTCTGGTAGTTAGAGCGCATATAGAAAACACAGCTTCCTACTACAATATTTACTATGTTATCCATATCACACTGGAGATGGTTGCCCGATTACTGGAATGGGGCATGTCGCAAGGCCTTATTTTCCTGAAACTAAACTGAATCCAAATGTACGTTGCTTAAACTGCTGAGATTGGAGAAGATTTTCTCCTGTAGCTTCCCCTAGTGCTGGTGCTAACACCTATTGGCAGAACACATATCTGAGGGAGTTACAGTGAATACAGGAAGGACAGTTTCCTACTGCAATGTTAACTATGTTTTCCATATCACACTGGAGGTGGTTGCATGATTACTGGAATAGGGCATCCCGCAAGGCGTTATATTACTGAAAGTAAACTGAACCCAAAAGTAGGTTGGTTACACAGCTGAGATTCGAAAGGATCTTCTCCTGCGGCTTATGCTAATGCTGGAGCAAAGACCTATTGGCAGCACAGTTATCTCTCGGAGTTAGAGTGCATACAAAAAGGACTGCTTTCCACTGCAACGGTTACGATGTTTTCCATATCACACTGGAGATGGTTGCATGATTACTGGAATGCGGCACCCCACAAGCCTTATTTTACTGAAATAAACTAATTCCAAATATAGGTTGTTTACACTGCTGAGATTGGAAAGGATCTTCTCCAGCTGTTTCTCCTAATGCTGGTGCTACGACCTATTGGCAGCACACTTATCTCAGGGAGTTAGAGGACATACAGAAAGGACTGCTTTCTACTATAATGTTCACTATGTTTTCCACAACACATTGGAGATGGTTGCATGATAACTTGAGTGGGGCATTGTTCAAGGCCTTATTTTACTGAAAATAATCTGAATCCAAATGTGGGTTTCTTACACTGCTGAGGTTAGAAAGGATCTTCTCCTGCAGATTCCCCTAATGCTGGTGCTAAGACCTATAGGCAGCACACTTATCTCTGGAGTTAGAGTGCATACAGAAAGGACAGTTTCTATTGCAATGGTTACTATATTTTCTATATCACAGATTAGGTGGTTACATGATTCCTTGAATGGGGCATCCCGCAAGCCTTATGTTACTGAAACTAAACTGATTCCAAATGTCGGTTGCTTTCACTTCTGAGATTGGAAAGCGTCTTCTCCTGCAGCTTCTCATAATGGTGGTGCTAAGACCTATTGGCGGCACTCTTATCTCAGGGTGTGAGAGTTCGTACAGAATGGACAGCTTTCTCCTGCAATGTTTACTGTATTTTCCATATCACACTGGAGATGGTTGCATGATTATTTGAATGGGGCATCCCCAAGGCCTTATTTTACGGAAGGTAAACTGAATCCAAACGTAGGTTGCTTACACTGCTGAGATTAGAAGGGATCTTCTCCTGCAGCTTCCCCTAATGCTGGTGCTAAGACCAACTGTCAGCACACTTATCACAGGGAGCTAGATAGCATATACAAAGGACAGCTTTCTGCTATAATGTTTACTATGTTTTCCATATCACATTGGAGATGGTTGCATGATTAGTTGAATGGGGCATCCTGCAAGCCTTATTTTACTGAGACTAAAGTGAATCCAAACTTGGGTTTCTTACACTGCTGATGTTAGAAAGGATATTCTCCTGTAGCTTCCCCTAATGCTGCTGATAATACCTATTGGCAGCATACGTATCTCAGGGGGTAGAGCACATACAAGAAGGACAGCTTTCTACTGCCGTGTTTACTATGTTTTCCATATCACATTGGAGATGGTTGCATGATTATTTTAATGGGTCATCCCGCAAGGCCTTGTTTTATGGAAATGCAGCAGAATCCAAGTGTATGTTGGTTACATTGCTGAGATTGGAAAGGATCTTGTCCTTTGGTTTCCTCTAATGATGATCCTAAGACATATTGGGAGCACACTTATGTTAAGAGTGAGAGTTGCATACAGAAAGGACAGCTTTATACTACAAAATGTACTATGTTTTTAATATCACATTGGAGATGGTGGCATGATTACTGGAGTGGGGCATCCCACAAGGCCTTATTTTACTGAAACTAAACTGCATCCAATAGTAGGTTGCTCACACTGCTGAGATTAGACAGGATCTTCTCCTTCAGTTTCCCCAAATGCTGCAGAAAAGACCTATTGGCAGCACACTTATCTCTTGGAGGTAGTGTGCATACAGAAAAGACATCTTTCTAATGCAATATTTACTATGTTTTCCATATCACATTTTAGGTGGTTGCATGATTGCTTGAATGGGGCATCCGCAATGACTTCTTTTACTGAATCTAAAGTGAAACCAAATGCAGGGTGCTTACACTATTGAGATAAGACAGTATCTTCTCCTGCAGCTTCCCCTAATGCTGGTGCTAAGACGTATTTGCAGCACACTTATCTCAGGTAGTCAGAAATGCATACTGAAAGGACAGCTTTCTTCTGCAATGTTTACTATGTTTTCCATATCACACTGGAGATGATGGCATGATTACTTGAAAGGGGCATCCCGCAAGCCCTTATTTTCTGAAACTAAAGTGATTCCAAATGCATGTTGCTTACACTGCTGGGATTAGAAAGGATCTTTTCCGCACCTTCCCCTAATGCTGGTGCTAAGACCTATTGGCAACACACTTATCTCAGGGAGTTAGAGTGCATACAGAATGGACAGTTTTCTGCTGCAATATTACTATGTTTTCCATATCACACTGGAGATGGTTGCATGATTATTAGAATGGGGCATCCCATGAAGCCTTATTTTACTGAAACTAAACTGAATTCAAAAGTGTGTTGCTTTCTATGCTGAGATTACGAAAGACCTTTTCTGCAGCTTCGCTAATGCTGGTGCTAAGACCTATTGGCAGAACACTTATATCAGTAAGTTGGAGGGGGGTACTGAAAGGACAGCTTTCTACTGCAATGTTTACTATGTTATCCATATCACAATGCTGATGGTAGCATGATTACTTTATAGGGCATCCCGCAATGCCTTATTTTACTGAAACTAGACTGATTCCAAATGTAGGTTGGTTACACTCCTGAGATAAGAAAGGATCTTCGTCTAAGCTTCTCCTAATTCTGTTGCTAAGACCTAGTGGCAGCACACTTATCTCAGGGAGTTATAGCGCATAAAGAAAGGACAGATTTCTACTGCAATATTTACTATGTTTTCCATATCACATTGGATATGGTTGCATGATTGCCTGAATGAGGCATCCCATAAGGCCTTATTTTAATGAAACAACTGAATGCAAAAGTATGATGCTTATAATTCTGAGATTACGAAGGACCTTCTTCTGCAGCTTCCCCTAATGCTGGTGCTACGACCTATTGGCAGCCCACTTCTCTCAGTAAGTTAGAGGGGCAACTGAAAGGACAGCTTTGACTGCAATGTTTACTATGTTATCTATATCACACTGTAGGTGCTAGCATGATTACTTGAATGGGGCATCACGCAAGGCCTTATTTTCCTGAAAGAACTGAACCCAAAAGTATGTTTACTACAATGATGTGATTAGGAAGAACCTTCTTCTGCAGCTTCCCCTAAAGCTGGTGCTAAGAATTATTGGCAGCACAATTATCTCAGGGAGTAAGAGATGCATACTGAACAGACAGATTTCTCGTGCAATGTTTACAATGTTTTCCAATTCCCACTGGAGATGGTTGCATGATTACTTGAATGGGGCATACCGCAAGCCCTTATTTTACTGAAACTAAACTGAATCCAAATGTAGGTTGCTTAAACTTCTGACACGGGAAATGATCTTCTCCTGCAGCTTCCAATAATGCTGGTGCTAAGACATATTGTAAGCACACTTATCTCAGTGATTTAGAGTTGCATACCGAAAGGACAGGTTCCTACTGAAGTGTTTACTATGTTTTACATTTCACATTGTAGATGGTTCCATGATTACTTGAATGGGGCATGCAACAAGGCCTTATTTTACGGAAACTAAACTGAATCCAAATGTAGGTTGCTTACAATGCTATGATTAGAAAGATCATCTTCTGCAGTTTTCCCTAATGCTGGAGCAAAGACCTATTGGCAGCACACTTATCTCAGGGATTTACAGTGCATACAGAAATGACAGGTTTCTACTGCAATGTTTACTATGTTTGCCATATCACACTGGAGATCATTGCATGATTACTTGAATGGGGAAGACAACAAGGCCTTATTTTACTGAAACTAAACTGAACCCAAAAGTAGGTTGCTTACAATGCTGATATTAGAAATATCTTCTTCTACAGCTTCCCCTAATGCTGGTGCTAAGACGTATTGGCAGCACACTTATCTCAGGGAGTTAGAGTGCATACAGAAAGGACAGCTCTCTACTGCAATATTTACTAGGTTTTCCATATCTCACTGGAGATGATAGCACAATAACTGGAATGGGGCATCCTACAAGGCCTTATTTTACTGAAACAACTGAATGCAAAAATATGTAGCTCACAAGGCTGAGATTAGAAAGGATCTTCTTCTGTAGCTTTCCCTAATGCTGGTGCTATGACGTATTGGCAGCACACTTATGTCAGGGATTTAGAGATGCATACTGAAAGGACAACTTTCTACTGGAATGTTTACTCTGTTTTACATATCACACTGGAGATGATTGCATGATTACTTGACAGGGGCATCCTGCAAGGTCTTATTTTACTGAAACTAAACTGATTCCAAATGTAGGTTGCTTACACTGCTGAGATTAGAAAGTATCTTCTTCTGCAGCTTCCCCTAATGCTGGTGCTAAGACCTACTGGCAGCACACTTATCTCAGGTAGTTAGAGTGCATACAGAAAGGACAGTTCTCTACTGCAATGTTTACTAGGTTTTCCATATGACACTGGAGATGAATGCATGATTACTTGAATGGGGCATCCTGCAAGGCCTTATTTTACTGAAACTAAACTGAATCCAAATGTGTGTTGCTTACAATGCTGAGATTATAAAGGATTTCTTCTGCAGCTTCCCCTAATGCTGGTGCTAAGATCTATTGGCAACATATTTATCTCAGTAAGTTAGAGTTGGATACTGACAAAACAGCTTTCTACTGCAGTGTTTATTATGTTTTCCATATCACACTGTAAATGGTTGCATGATTCACTGATTGGGGCATCCGGCAAAGACTTATTTTGCTGAAACTAAACTGAATCCAAATGTATGTTGCTTACACTGCAGAGGTTAGAAAGGTTCTTCTTCTGCAGTTTCCCCTAATGTTGGAGCAAAGACCTATTGGCGGCAAACTTATCTCAGGGAGTTAAAGTGCATACAGAACGGACAGCTTTCTACTGCAATGTTTATAATTTATCTCTTATCATATTGGAGTTGGTTGTATGATTGCTTGAATGGGGCACCCACAAGGCCTTATTTTATTGAAACTGAACTGAATCCAAATGCAGTTTGCTTAAACTGCTGAGTTTGGAAAGCATATTCTCCTGCAGGTACCCCTAATGCTGGTGCTAAGAACTAATAGAAGCACAGTGATGTCAAGATTTAGAGTTGCATAGAGAAAAGACAGCTTTCTATTGGAATGTTTACCACGTTCTCCATATCACACAGGAGATGGTTGCATATTACTTGAATGGGGAATCCCGCAAGGCTTTTTTTTAGTGAAACTAAACTGATTCCAAATGTAGGTTGCTTAAAATGCTGAGATTAGAAAGGATTTCCTCCTGCAGCTTTCCTTAAGGCTGGTGCTAAGACCTAACTCCCAATTATCTCAGGGAGTTAGTGCGCATACAGAAAAGAGCTTTCTATTGCAATGTTTATTATGTTTTCCATCACATTTGAGATGGTTGCATGATTACTTTAATGGGGCATACCACAAGGTCTTATGTTACTGAAACTGAACTGAATCCAAATGTAGGTTGCTTACACTGCTGAGATTACAAAGGATCTTCTCCTGCAGCTTCCCGTAATGCTCGTGCTAAGAGCTATTGGCAGCACAATTATCTTGGGGAATTTGAACGCATACAGAAAAGACACCATTCTATTGCAATGTTTAGTATGTTTTCCATATCACTTTAGATGGATGCATGATTATTTGAATGGGGCATCCCACAAGGCCTTATTTTACTGAAACTAAACTGAATCCAAATATAGGTTGATTTGACTGCTGAGATTAGAAAGGATCTGCTTCTGCATCTTCCCCTAATGCTGTTCCTAAGACCTATGGTCAGCACACTTATCTCAGGCAGTTAGAGTGCATACAGAAAGGACAGCTTTCTACTGCAATGTTTACTATGTTTTCCATATCACATTGGAGATGGTTGCATGAATCCTTAAATGAGGCATCCCGCAAAGCCTTATTTTAATGTAACTAAAGTGAATCCAAAAATGGGTTGCCTAAATTGCTTAGTTTAGAAAGGATGTCCTTCTGCAGCTTCCCCTAATGCTGCTGCTAAAACCAATAGGCATAACACGTATCTCAGGGAGTTTGAGTTTTATTTAGAAAGGACAGCTTTCTACTGCAATGTTTACCATGTTTTCCATATCACACTGGAAATTGTTGCATGATTACTTGAATCTGTCATCCCGAAAGGCCTAATTTTGCTGAAATTAAACTGAATCCTAATGTACGTTGCATACACTGCTGAGAATGGAAATGATCTTCTCTTGCCGCTTCCTATAATGCTGGGTCTAAGACCTATTGGCAGCACCCTTATCTCAGGGAGTTAGAGGGCATACAGAAAGGAACACTTTCTACTGCAATGTTTATTACGTTTTCCGTATCACACTGGAGAAGGTTGCATGATTACTTGAATGGGGTATCCCACAAGGCCTAATTTACTGAAAGTATGCTGAATACAAATGTCGGTTGCTTACACTGCTGAGATTAGAAAGGATCTTCTTCTGCAGCTTCCCCTAATGCTGGTGCTAAGATGTATTGGCAGCACAATTATCTCAGGGAGTCAGAGATGCATACTGAAAGGACAGCTTTCTACTGCAATGTTTACTGTTTTCCATATCACGCTGGAGATGATTGCATGATTACTTGAAAGGGGCATCCCACAAGCCTTTATTTTACTGAAACCACACTGATTCCAAAAGTAGGTTGCTTAAACTGCTAAGATTAGAAAGGATCTTCTTCTGCACCTTCCCCTAATGGTGGTGCTAAGACCTATTGGCAACATACTTACCTCAGGGAGTTAGAGTGCATACACAAAGGACAGCTTTCTACTGCAATATTTTCTATGTTTTCCATATCACATTGTGGATGGCTGCATGATTACTAGAATGGGGTATCCCATAAGGCATTATTTTACTGAAACTCAACTGAATCCAAAAGTGTGTTGCTTACAATGCTGAGATTAGAAAGGATCTTCTTCTGCAACTTCCCCTACTGCTGAAGCTGAGACCTATTGACAACACACTTCTCTCAGTAAGTTGGTGGGTCGTACTGAAAGGACAGCTTTCTACTGCAATGTTTCCTACGTTATCCACATCACACTGTTGATGATAGCATGATTACTTGAATGGGACATCCGGCAATGCCTTATTTTACTGAAACTAGATTGATTCCAAATGTAGGTTGGTTACACTCCTGAGATAAGAAAGGATCTTCGTCTCAACTCCCCCTAATGCTGGTGCTAAGACCTATTGGCAGCGCACTTATCTCAGGGAGTTAGACTGCATACAGAAAGGACAGATTTCTACTGCAATGTTTACTATATTTTAAATATCATACTGTATATGGTTGCATGATTACTTGAATGGGGCATCCCACATGGCCTTATATTTCTGAAACTAGTCTGAATAAAATAGGTGGTTGCTTATACTGCTATTAGAAAGGATCTTCTTCTGCAGCTTCCCCTAATGCTGGTGCTAAGACCTATTGGCAGCACACTTATCTCAGGGAGTTAGAGTGCATACAGAAAGGACAGCTCTCTACTTCAGTGTTTACTAGGTTTTCCATATCACACTGGAGATGATAGCAGAATTACTGGAATGGGGCATCCTACAAGGCCTTCTTTGACTGAAACAACTGAATGCAAAAGTATATACCTTAGAAGGCTGAGATTAGAAAGGATCATCTTCTGTAGCTTTCCCTAATTCTGGTGCTAATACATATTGGGAGCACACTTATCTCAGGGAGTTAGAGATGCATACTGAGAGGACAACTTTCTACTGCAATGTTTACTATGTTTTCCATATCACACTGGAGATGATTGCATGATTACTTGACAGGGGCATCCCGCAAGGTCTTATTTTATTGAAACTAAACTGATTCCAAATGTAGGTTGCTTACACTGCTGGGATTAGACAGGATCTTCTTCTGCAGCTTCCCCTAATGCTGGTGCTAAAATCTATTGGCAGCACAAAAATCTCAGGGAGTTAGAGTGCATACAGAAATGACAGCTCTCTTCTGCAGTGTTTACTATGTTTTCCATATCACACTGGAGTTGGTTGCATGATTACTTCAGTGGGGCATTCCGGAAGGCCGTATTTTAATGAAACTAAACTGAATCCAAAAGTGTGTTGCTTACAATGCTGAGATTATAAAGGATTTCTTCTGCACCTTCCCCTGATGCTGGTTCTAAGACCTATTGGCAACATACTAATCTCAGTAAGCTACAGTTGGATACTGACAGAACAGCTTTCTACTGCAGTGTTTATTATGTTTTCCATATCACACTCCAAATAGTTGCATGATTACTTGGTTGGGGCATCCTGCAAAGACTTATTTTGCTGAAACTAAACTGAATCCAAATGTAGGTTGCTTACACTGCAGAGATTAGATAGGATATTCTTCTGCAGGTTCACCTAATGCTGGAGCAAAGACCTATTGGCAGCACACTTATCTGGGAGTTAGAGTGCATACAGAAAGGACAACTTTCTACTGCAATGTTTACTATGTTTTCCACATCACATTTTAGGTGGTTGCATGATTCCTTGAATGGGGCATGCGGGAAGGCCTTATTTCACTGAAACTAATCTGAATCCAAATGTAGTTTGCTTACACTGGTGAGATTAGACAGGATCTTATCCTGCAGTTTCCCCTAATGCTGGAGCAAAGACCTGTTGGCAGCACACTTATCTCTGGGAGTTAGAGTGAATACAGAAAGGACAGCTTTCTACTGCCATTTTTACTATGTTTTCCATATCACATTGGAGATGGTTGCATGATTATTTTAATGGGTCATCCCACAAAGTCTTGTTTTACTGAAAGTAAACTGAATCCAAAGGTAGGTTGCTTACACTGCAGAGATTAGAAAGGATCTTATCCAGCAGCTTCCCCTAATGCTGGTGTTAGGACCTGTTGGCTGTACATTTATCTGGGGAGTTAGAGTGCATACACAAAGGACTGCTTTCTATTGCCATGTTTACTATGTTTTCCACATCACATTGTAGATGCTTGCATGATTACTTGAATGTGGCATCCCGCAAGGCTTTATTTTCCTGAAACTAAACTGAATTCAAAAGTATGTTGCTTTCAAAGCTGAAATTGGAAACGATCTTCCTCTGCAGCTTCCCCTAATTCTGGTGCTAAGACCTATTGATAGCACACTTATCTCAGGGACTTAGAGTTGCACACTGAAATGACAACTTTCTACTGCAATGTTTACCCTATTTTCCATATCACACTGTAGACTGTTGCATGATTACTTGAATGGGGTATCCTGGAAGGACTTCCTTTACTGAAACTAGACTGAATCCAATAGTAGGTTGCTAACACTGATGAGATTAGAAAGGATATTCTTCTGCAGATTCCCCTAATGCTGGTGCTAAGACCTATTGGCAGCACACTTATCTCAGCGAGTTAGAGTTGCATACTGAAAGGACAGCTTTTTACTGCAGTGTTTATTATGTTTTCCATATCACAGTGTAGATGTTTGCATGGTTACTTCATTGGAGCATCCTGCAAGGCCTTATTTTGCTGAAAGTAAACTGAATCCAAATGTAGGTTTGCTTACACTGCAATTATTAGAAAGAATGTTCTCCTGCAGCTTCCCCTAATGCTGGTGTTAAGACCTATTGGCAGCACACTTATCTGAGGGAGTTACAGTGCATAAAGATAGGACTGCTTTCTACTGCCATGTTTACTATGTTTTCCATATCACATTGAAAATGGTTGCATGATTACTTGAATGTGGCCTCCGGCAAGGCCTTATTTTACTGACCTAAACTGATTCCAAACGTAGGTTGCAAACACTGCTGAGATTAGAAAGGATCTTCTTCTGCAGCTTCCCCTAATGGTGCTGCTATGACCTATAGGCAGCACACTTACATCAGGGAGTTAGTGTGCATACAGAAAAAACAGTTTCTCCTGCAATGTTTACTATGTTTCCCATATCACACTATAGATTGTTGCATGATTACTTAAATGGGGCATCCCACAAGGCCTTATTTTACTGAAACTGTACTGAATCCAAATGTAGGTTGCTTACACTGCTGAGATTAGAAAGGATCTTCTCCTGCAGCTTCCCCTATGTGTTTGCTAAGACCTATTTGCAGAACATGTAGCGCATCGTGTTAGAGTGCTTACGGAAAGGACAGCTTTCTACTGCAATGTTTACTATGTTGTGGGATTTATTTACAATGTAAGTATAAAAATCATAAGAATAATCATAGTTGACTTGTTTGTTTATAGTGACTGTGATTCCTTATAGTAACTGTGATTGTTTACATTATTGTGATTGTTCATCCTTTTAGCTGGATGATGTGTCCCAGTTTGGAGAATATGATCACCATGTTTATAGAATTCATGATGGATTCCTGATAGCTGGATATATGTCCAGAAGTAGAAGCAGGGTTTTAAAATTAAAACCATGCACATGGACACTCCCAGCACGGTGTTGTGAGTTGAAGGCTTATTTCTTGGCCTCTGGCCTCCCTGAATCATACCCTCTGCCTCTCTAACGCTGAAAGTCTGTTGAAGTAGAAAGTTAGCAGCCTCCAATGCCACAGGGAGGTTAACTGATGTCTTTGGGGCTATTGGTTGATCTGTGGAACTATAGAAAGGAATAGGAAGGGTAGATAATAAAGCATTGTGGGAGAGCCTGGAGTGTTTTCCTAAATGCTTAACTTACTACCATTTTCCCCAAATTCCAGTCCCTCCTTAACGAGTCATTAATGGAGGAGCACGTCTCCTCGGAGAGGATCTGAGGGCTGAGAAGGACAGGTGGGCATGTTACTTTACAGATCAGAAAATAAACGTCATCTGTAAAGTCCCCCAGGGCATGGAGATGGCACCGGGTGGTCTCTGCCTGTACCGCGGCACCAGCCCTGGGACGGCCGGAGCCATCCGGCTCTGAAGGGAAGGACCCCCGGCTCCCATTTCTGGGGCTGGTGAGGGTTCCCTCCAGGAATGGCACTTCCGCTCAGATCCCAAAGGTCCCTCTTTGACAATACAAAATTAAAATAATCGATTTCCTTTTCTGGGGGTTTTACTCTCTTCCACATGGGCTCTATCTTTATTGGGCATTTGCTACTGAATTTTACTTTATAACTTTTCTTGCTGAATTATTTCTGAACATAAATTCTCAGTTAACACC
Organism: Smutsia gigantea; assembly: GCA_032199065.1. NCBI lineage: Eukaryota > Metazoa > Chordata > Mammalia > Pholidota > Manidae > Smutsia > Smutsia gigantea. The sequence goes on along the minus strand of JAVSCE010002739.1, from coordinate 46,121 downwards.
TCGCCCCAAATCCTCTGCAGCAGTCTGCAGAACATGTGGGTGCTGCAGCTCTCGCTAACCGAAGGGAAGCAGCTCAGGTAGACATGACCATATATTTTAAGGGAACAGATGGATCGTAACTTCAGTTCTACAGGAAGCGGGGTGTGCCGATCTTCATGGTTTTCTCACTGGGGTTTTTAGAGTCGGATGTGATTTACCAGCTGCAAGCAGATCTCTCCTCCTTTTGTATCCTGAGAAGTAGAAAGTTTGCTTGCAACTCGGGAGGTCCCTCTGTGAGTGGGAACACAGACAGTACTGACTGCTGAGCACTGGAGGACATCTGCGCTCGGCGGGGCTCGTTCAAGAGGGGGTCTGCTGCTTACGGGAAGGCACCCCTTGGGGGTAGTCAGGGCCTCGTGGGAAGAGCAGGCTCCTGTCCACACTGTAGGCACGTCATCCCTGTAACTACAGGACACAGGGCCTCAAGCTGGGTAAAGAGATAGAGCATGGAAAAGCTGTCTTCTCTAAAGCATGGCTCTTTCTACTACATGATTGCCTCCAGCCAGCCAGGCCCCTGCTGCGTCTCGCCCATCAGAGTGTCCTGCTTGGCCCACCCTCCAGCCGTGCCTATCCATGGGGACAATTCCAAGGCCGCCCTCCTCTTCTACACGCACTCTGGGTGCCCAGGACCAGGGACCTCCCCGTCCAAGGGCTCAAGCCGCTGCCCGCCTGCAAGGAGCTCTTTCCTGGGTGCATCCTCTGAGGGCCCATCCTTAGACCTGAGAGGTGGCCGAGGACTGGCTGTTAGCAGGACAGGGGGAGGTGGTTTTGGACAGAGCTGAGATGTGCAGGCTGGGCTAGCACACGCTCGTGGGAGAAGTGCCTTGCCGAGGGAAGAGCTGAAAGGGAGAAGAAGGTGTGGGCCAAGGAGCTTTGTCCCCCTGTCCCCACCCCTGCAAAGGAGGGAGGTGAACCCGCTCCATCTGCCCTACTAGGCGCCCCGTGACACTGGCCAGGGGACAGCTCCAGATACTCGAAAGGCCTCTTGCCTTGCAGGGGACAGTAAATAATCATCATTATAAAAGCTACCAGCCCTTACTGTGTACCAAACGCCATGGTAAGCAGTTTACAGGCATTTACTCATTTAATTAACTACTTTATGTAAGAAATAAGATCCTCCCCATTTTACAGATGAAGAAATCGAGGCAAAGAGAGATAAAGTCATTTGTCCAAGTTAACCCAGGTCATAAGTTGTGGCCCCGGTTCAAAGCCCGGGATGAGATTTCTAAACCTGTGTGCGTGAAGGGAAGCAGAGAAGGCTGCACAGACGGGGGAGTGAGGTGTTGGGGAGAGCTCTGCTGACACTGAGGCAGGGGTCAGGAAAGAAGCAGACACACTCTTAGAAGATGAAATGGCTTAGGAAGGAAGAGGAGAGCAGGTCAGAGGCCAGGACAAGGCGCTGCCAAGACCTGGAGGCCTGGTGGGAGCCGGATAAAAATTTCAGCTTCTGCTCCGAGGACAGCCCGACGCCACGACTTGCCTTAAAGCAAATTATTCAGTTTAATCACACAGCACACCTCATAACTGGCTGGACCAAAAACAAATTTGAAAGATTTGCATTTTAGACATAAGTGAACAGCTGGCTCTTAATGTTTGTTAAGTTCAAAGGAGAACTTTTTCTCCTTTTTACGAAAATAACACTGGAAAATCCACGAAAGGCCTTTGTCCTGGGCCCCCTCACATGCAACTCCAGCAGCTGACGTTTGCTTTCTCTTGTCTAACAGCCCTGGGAGTCTGTACAGGCCAAATTTCTGAAAGAGAACTTATGGCAACCAGGTCAGTTAAAATTGAGGCAACAAGGCCTAACAGTTCTGGATGTGAATTAATTTTTTTTAAATATGACTTTTTTATATGTTATTTTAATATGTTATTAGAGCCCACTTAAAGTCCGCTTGTTGAGTTTGGGGAGAAATTAAGACTAATAAATAGAAATGACCAAATTAATATAATGTGTCTTGACTCTCTTCTTTCATAATGATGGAAGAGGTCTGTGGAATATCCGTACCTATGGGGTTAAAGGATGCTCCGTTTTCCAAGTACATAGTTTTAGGACGATGAAAGAGCAGGAGAAAAGTAAATGGAATCAGAGCATAACTAAAACAAAGTACATCGTGCGACGCACTCTCGTTACCTTGTGAGTGTGTTCTGGGCGCACATCCCTGTCTGTCCTCCGTTAATAAGATTCTGCCAAACACTTTGCTCTTCCTTCTCTGAGGACATCATCTGACATGTCTCTTCCTGGTAATGGCCAACAGTGAAAGTGATAATCCATACCCACAAGAGAAGAGTGAATTTTTTTGGAATAAGAAATGAATACGGCGGGCATGAAGGAGCGCTAACGGAGCGTCCCAGCGGGTCGGCTGGCCCCTGCCCTCCTGACGACGGGGTCCGGATCCATCTGTCTGTGGCGCACACTTCTGCTCACGAAAGGCACTCACAACACTTCACTGGGATTACTAATCCCATTATACAGTCAAGGGAATGAAGACTCAACGGTTAAGGTATTTTATTTTATTTAAACGTTTTCTTCATTTTCCTAAATCTGCATTTTTGTCTTACTAGTAATGACTTTTCAAAGGTACCATGGCTTACCAGTGGCTCGTTGAAGGTGTAAAAATAGTGATGAAAATAGAATCATTAATACTCCCTCCCAAAAAAGCTTCCTCATAAGGAATAGTGAAGAGGTCCCCAGTGTAAATATAGAATTTGTCTCTGTGTTGGGGTAGCGAATCTATAAATGAAGGTTTTTCATAAGTATCCAAGGAAAGACAAATATTTGAAAACTGAACCTGATGGGGCTTTTTGTTTGACCTGAGTCCTCGGTGTGTTTCTTTTAAGAAAACTCATCACGTTATGGCATTAACCCTGGCTGCTTGGGCATCATTTTTCAAAGGAGGAAAAATTGCATCTATGACAAGCCAGAGTGAGTTTCTCCAGGACTTCCCAGTGTTCAGTGGATGTTCTTGTCGCTGCAAGTAGCACAGTGCGTGGGAAAGGCAGAGGCTTGAAACTGGACTGCGTCAATCCCAGCTCTGCCACCCGAGTAGCTCTGTGGCTTTGGGTAAATTACCTTGGACACAACGTCTCTTGGCCCGCCTTTCCTTATGTATAAAGGGGTGATAAAAATAGTATCTAATCATATAGATTTGTTATAAGGATGAAATGCATGTGCAGAGCTGAGAACAACACCTGGAAAACGTCAAACCCTCAACACATCCTAGAAATTATTAAAGACAAAGGAAGTCCAGATCCACAGAGGACCATCTTGGTGCCACTGTCTTCATGGATACGTACAGGTACAAATGATAATAATCTCAGAGAAATAGCTTAATAAGGGACTGCAGCAGCTTTTACGAAGTGGAGCCATGGCGGAGCCTCGGCCACTGGCAAGTCCAGGGGGTGGGGCAGTGACTCACACGTGTGCTGCAGGCAGAGACGTTACAGTGGGGTGAAGAGGCACACGGTATAATAAGGGGTTTCTCTGGTCTTCGTTCCAGATCCCCGGGATGAGCTTGTAAACCCTTGAAATGTTCTGAGTGACAGGAGCCGTTTTGCTATTCATGGTGGACCCCATGGTGGACCTTGAGCCATTTCAGAACGGGGGCTGGCCATGCGGGAAAGACCTGCCATGTAATTAGAGGATGGGGGCTTGGGCACTTGATATTAGACACACATCCTGGGAGGGGACAGAGGGCTGGAGATTGAGCTCAGTCACGTGGCCAGTGATTCAATCGATCATGCCTGTGTGATGAAACCCCAGTACAGACTCTGAACACTGAGGTTTGATTGAGCCTCCCGGTTGGGGAGCACATTTATGTGCCAGGAGGTGCTGCCTCCTCATTTCACAGGGAAAGGACGTGGAACTGTGGCCAGGACTGTCCCAGCACTTGCCCTGTGTGCTTCTTCCCTTGGCTGGCCCTGTTCTGTCCTTTATAATAAGTCTGTGATCGTAAGTGTAGAACTTTGCTGGGTTCTGAGTCATTCTAGCAAATCATCAAGCCTGAGAGAGTCATGGTCAGAAGTCAGAAGTCTAGTGGCCTGGGGACTCACGGACTCGCAGCCGGCATCTAAAGTGAGGCAGTCTAACTGGGGATGCTGGCCCTAACCTGAGGAGGGCGTGCTGTCTCTGGGTAGTCTGTCAGAATTGAACTGCGATACTGTGCTGTATGATTTGATTCCCGGCATATGTGCGCTATGTATGTGAAGTACAGGGGCTTGATGTTACTCTGAACCATTCAACACTGAATGATTTAGAAAAGGAAACTGTGTAAAATAAGGATCCTTTAATGAACCATGGTGCAGACTGGAATAAACGTGTGGACATTAATACTGACAAAAGGCGAGCTAAGGGCTCAGCGAGGAAAGGTCGTGGCCACCGCTCACTGAACACTTTACGCAGAGGCGGCAGCTGGAGGTCAACAAATGACTCCTCGCCTTGATTCCACGGTTATGGTGAGAGAGAGAATTGGGATGCAAGCAACCTGAGCCCACAGAATAAAGGTATTTTCAGCCTAGTGGGCAAATCAGTTGGCCGTGTGTCTGCTTTCTCGCACTGAAGGTCCCTGTCAAAGGAGAAGATGCTCACATCAGCTTTTGAAATTAAAGTTATAAAGCCGGCTCATCGTGACACTTCCAAGGACGCTAAAAGCTATTTCTATGATTTGGTGAAGCTTATGCAAGTGTCATGGCCCAACAATACACCAAGAACCCTGAACAGCCTAACCTGTCGCTGCAGAGGTGAAATTTTAAGATGTGACTGCTAATTATATGATAGCAGGGCTTCTTAAAAAGCCAAGACATGATGGACAGATTGGCTGTGAGTCTGACTCTCTACAAATCATATGCAAAATGCTTCATTCAACAGGAATTAGTGGACTGAACATTAGTTGGTCCTATTTTTAAGCTGCCTCCACATGATCCAGTGGGAATGGGGGAAAAAAATTGCTTTCCAGAATGGAATGTAATCTTGGTAGACCAGGAAGCCATAAGCGGCCTTAGCCCAAGCAGAAACACTCGTAAGCCTGTTGGCTTTACACCTGACACGGGGCCAGAGGTCGTCTTGAGCAAGGGGTCCCTCCAGGCATTCTGAGTCCTTGCCTGGCCCTAAAAAAATAGTTAACAAGGTGACAGATCACTTGTCTTTCTTCCTGGCTTGGCAGTTCTAGTTTGGTAAAAAATAAAGACTAAGAAGAGAAACATACTGACTGTTAAACCTCACTATGGCTGATGTTATCTACCACTTCACTAAAATGGATTTATCGTTTTAGTTATTTTCACTAACAATAGCAATAACATTTATTTTACATCTATGTGGAATTTATAAAAATAGAAACAGAGGCAACCGTTTAAAAATCTCTGGAAGTTGCCCTAAGGATGTACAGCAAATGGAGATATTTGCTTAAATTATGCTAAATAAATCCTGATAAAGAAAACAGGAAAAGTCTTTAGCATTTGAGTTAGGACCTGCCCCCATCAGTCCACCTCCCACCCACACCCTGTGGGACGGAAGAACCACTGTGGGTGCAGGTCTCCCGACTCCCTCAGCTTCTGGTTTAGGGTTTGATTTGCCCTGGAAGTAGTGAGCCACTAGGACCTCTTACCCTGCACACTCATGTTGTGAAAGCACTTTCCAGAGCAGGTGTGGCAGAGAAAGGGACTCCCCTCTGTCCCAGGGCTCGTTCAGAGAGCGAGGGCTCTTCCCCAGATGGCACGGGCCAAGGACACTCACTCAGCCGACTGTCTTCACTGCAGCCTGCTTGTAGGCAAGAGGTTCCACGCCAGTGCTGCAAACCAAGAAGACAGAGGGCTGCCACGCGCTGAGTGCTGCCTTCCAGCAGGGTGCCCACGGGAGAGGCGGGCTGCCGTGCCCACCGCCAGCTCTGGCGCAGTGGCTCTGAGGTTCTCCCCGGGGGAGGTGGGCTGGAAGGAGGGAGAAGTCCACAGCTCTGCCTGCCCTAAGGGACTGACTCCGGAATCTGGGTGAAGAAGGTCATGCCTGGAGGTGTTGTCAGAAACAAGGGGGATATTGGGGACCAGCTACTGGGAGGGACCTGGTAACAACAAGCCAAAGGGCAGAAGAGTCATGAGATCAACAGAGGCACACCGGGCACCGCTCAGCCAGGAGCCTTGTGATTCATCCGTCCTGGGGCTGCAGAGGGCTGTGCGCATTCCCCAGGCTGCATCCTGGGGGGAAATTAAAGCAGGACCAGGGCAGATTTTAAAGCTTTTCCCAAGCCACACGCTGGTCCCACAGAGAAGGTTCTTAGCCGCAGGGCTCCCAGAGCTTAAGCACAGCTCCTCGCCGAACCCCGGCTGAACAAGCTCCTCTGAACCAGGGGAACTCCTAGGAAACTGGGCTTCCAGATGAAAGCATTCGCATCTCTGGTGGGCTGAGGACTGTGCGCCCCCAAGGCTGAGTGCTCCCCCGGGGCACTGACGAGAGTCCCTGGGACCTCCTGGCCCCGACTGAACCCAGGCAACACCGTGAACCCCCAGGGTGAAGACAGTCTCCAAGCCACACTCACCGGACATCTGTGAAAATAGGATGAGATTCCAGCTGGGAAGGGGCGTAAGCATCATCATTGACCAATCACCAGTTTCAGCCGACCCAGGGGCACCTCTCAGCAGCCAGGGTGAAAGGTACGAACCAGGAAAAGAGTCTGAGTGGAGACACCAGAGGCTCTGCAAGGGGAGGAATCAGACTTCACAGAATTAGTCCCACCAAGTCATTGAACATATATGCAACCAAATTAAAGGGAAGAAAAACAAGCCTCAGAAATGGAATGGGGAACTAGAGCTGCCAGGCTATTATCTAAGATGTCTGTTCACAAAAACATTGGGAGGCTCAGGAGAGAAACAGCAGTGTGGCCCGTACACGAGGAACGCTGCGGGCTGTGTGGCCGGCCACTTCGGAAGACAGTTTGGCATTTCTTACAGAGCTACAGTCTTACCATATGATCCAGCAGGTGTCTGTCCCGCCGATAGGTTAATTAACTCTGTTCACACAGGAAGCAGTTGTTTATTGATTCATAAATGCCAAACCCTGGAAACAATTCCTGTGTCTCTCAGTAGGTGGGTGAATAAACAAACTGTGGAAGTTCCATCCAGTGGAAAATCATTCCGTAATAAAAAGGAATGAGCATCGAGCCACACAGAGACACGGTGGATCTCACATTTAATGAATCTCACATCGCAAAGTGAAAGGGCGGCACAGAGAGGCTACATACCTTACAATTCCATTTGTATGACATTCTGGGAAAAGTAAAACTACAGAGACAGTAAAACAGAAAACAAAACGGTGCTTGCTAGGGGATGGTGGGGGAGGGAGGGCTGCAAAGGTGAAACAGAAAATTCTTCAGGAACAATTGGGACTTTTGTGTATATAGTATCAGTGGCTACCTGACCATGCATTGGCCAACACCCACTGAAATTTGGAACACAAAGATGGAACCTAAATGTACATATGAAAAAAATTTCTGAATGTCATTAAGAAGTGGGGGGAATCCTGGGATGGAGTGAAGAATGCGAAAAAATAATCTAACAAAAATAGACACAATTCAGGGGAAAGATGGACCATTAACAATAATATTTGGGGACTTCAATGTCCCACTTTCAATACTCGATAGGACAAGGAGGCAGAAAATCATAAGGACATAGAAAACATATGCAACTGTTACCCAACTAGACCCAACGGACACCTGTAGACCATTTCACCCCATAACTGCAGGATCCAATCTCTTCAGGTACACATGGAACACTCTTCACACCATATGCTCCACTATAAAAACTGGCCTGTGAGGAAATAATCTAAAGTCTTGGGCAGAATGGACAATATCCTGGATGCATTCATTACATTAAACATCTGTGAAATGCTAAGCACTGATCTGGAGGCTGGGGTAACAAGAACTAACAAGAATAACGTCTCTGGCCTTCAAGAAAATTGTATTCAGGGAAGACAGGCACCCAAGTAAACAAAAACCAGCAAGAGAAACCCAGGATGCTATTGTTAGCCTGGAAGAAATAAACAGAATGGTAGGATGGTGCTTAAGAAGAGAGGGGTAAGAAAGGAGGTGGCTACATATACTATCTTAGGGAATAAGGCAATGAAAAGACCACTCGAACTGAAATTTGAGAGATGGGAAAGCATTAGCTATTCCAATATTTAAAAGCCCAGTGCCAGACAGAGGGAACACCATATGTGAGAGCGAGGCAGAGCAGAGACAGGAACGTGGGCACCATGAGGTCAGGGAAGCCGTCAAGAGGCAAGCCCCATGACCCTTCTGGACCTCGGATGGGAATTTGGTCTTTTTCAGACTGTGATGAAAAACCAGTCAAGGGTCCAAGTCAGGCATGATCAGATTTATATTTTTGTTAAAAGAGAACTCTTCAAAAACACAAGAGATTTTAGAGGCTTGGATGAGAGGGTTGGTCATGGTGGCCATGGGGAAAGGCAGCTTGGGGACTCGCTGGGGTTGTGAGGTTGGGTTTAAAAATGAAGAACGACTTTTTAATTTTCAGTCTTACTAATTGTGGGTATGGTTACCTTTCATGGAGAAGAATCAAACTGGAGGAGAAAATAAGTCCAAGAGAAAAGCAAGCGTTCTGTTTGGGACGTTACTTGGTTTGCCTGTTGTTGCATGTCCGCATGGACACAGCTGGGTGCTTGGCTCCGGCGCTCAGTGAGGGGGGACAGCACGGCCGTCGGCAGCGAGGAAGCAGTACATCAGGTCCTCGTCCCACGCAGCAGCCTCATTCTCCTCGGACCTACCTGTTGCCATCAGGAGGCACTTCCACTTCCCACTGTACCGGCCATCTTCGCCCCTGCTGCCCTCATGTCCTGGAAGCCCTCTCACTATATCCCACTGGTGAATAGCTACCCATTTTCCATTATTGAGAAAGAATTCACAAGTAGTATCTATTATGTATTTTACTAACAATTTTGCATGCTATAATCCCAACCTGTTCCTAATCCTTGCTTATCTAAAAATTCTGAAGAAACAATACAACAAAACTCACAAAAGTTGAACATATATGCACTAACCTGAACCAAAGCTGGGTCCCAAAGGTCAGAACACAAAGAGTGAGGCGGATCTGTGAAGCATCACTGCTAAGCTTTCAGTCCTAGGTTCTGGTAAATAGCTTCTTATTCTGCCTTAAATTTCTATTTTAAGATTATTGAGGAATCTTCTGTTCTTTTACTTGCTCCTGGGCACACACACATGTGCGTGCATGTGTACACAGGGTTTAATAAAGTCTGACGAGTGCCCGATTCAGCTGCTGATTTTTCTTGAACAAGAACAAAACTCAAGTGACAACTCCTTTACATGGCTTTGCTTCCATGGGGAGAAAGCATAACTGCTCCCCACCGCATTCCTCACTGGATCCTGTACCACCTTCTATAACGGAGCTCCATGTAGTAACGCAGCTGTCTCCCCGATAAGACTGTGTCCTGAGGGGGGGACCTTTTGTTTGAAGTGCACCCTCACGGAAAGCACAGTTCTTGCCACTTAAAAGCAGAGGATAGGAAGGCAGGGAGAAGGGAAGAGAGAGAGGGAGACACCCAGGGAGGGAGGGGTGATTGCATTTGCATGTTTGAAAAGCCATGCATTGCTAACACCCTTTAAGTGGCAGTCATAATTTATGTTTTGTTTCCCTAGAAAAGTTGACAGCCCCAATTTAAAATATATATATGCATTTAGCTAATACGTTGTCAACAGAAATCATGAAACTACAACAATCTATTCAATTGCTTAACTAGTTCAAAACAATTTTTCCTTCTGCCTCTTTTCTTCCCAAACTGCGGCACCCCTTTCTCTACTAACTGAATAGCTCAAGCCACTTACCAGAGGCAGAAAAAAAATCTAGTGTCTCAGAACATCTGCATCAAAACCCTGACAAATCAGCAAAGCCCCGGCAGCCGCTCCCCACCGCCTAGTCCTTTCCTGGAGCACCCTGTCCGACTGTCCATCCATCCATCATGGACACAAGATTCCCAATTCAGAATCAGATGCAGACCCTTACTTATATAAAAGAGGTTCTTACGGATTCTTCAAGACATAGCTGAGTACTAGACTTCAAAGCGTGAAAATAGTAACACTGAGCATTTGCGGTTTGCCCAACTCTGTGTTTTGAGTTTCCTGTGAGGTAAGTTAACAAGACCTCCATATCACCTCCAGTTCACAGATGAGAAGACAGGCCTAAGGAATCAGGACCCTTGTCCAGCCAGCAAGTGGCAAAGGTGGGCCTTCAACCCAGGCCAATTTCACAGTCACACATGCTGTGACGAGTCCACAGCTTTAAACTCCAAGCAGAGCTAGTGCTGAAGACCAATAAATAAACAAACATTTGAACAAAATGGTTTATTCCAAAGAAGAACCGAAAAAGCAAAACTACAAAGCAGAAATCTTGTCCAGGACATTGACAGCCAGCCGATGGGCCTTGGGCAGGGCAGGATGAGTGGTCTGGAGAAACCTGCCCAGCCCACCCAGTCCGGTGTCGGTCCATACCATGGAGGGAAGAACCCATTGGCACGGCAGCATGTGCTCAGGAAGAAAGTTCAAATGCCCCATGCCACTCAGAATTCTATGCCGTCATTTTGACCTGGTGACTAAAACTGAGTGAAATCAGTTTTATTCTCAAATCCTTTCAGTTCAACTCTTACCTCTAGAAAATCAATTACAGAGAGACTGAAGATTTTCAGTATGTAAAGGAAGCACCAGCCCTTGGACACCTATTTATCTGGCACTTCAATAATGTCCATTCCTATTTCCAATCCATATTCTTCTCCTTAGCTTAGATTCCCATGAAAAAGTCAGCAAGCCTTTTACATTTTGAGCCCATAACGCTTTACCGAAAACATGTGGGCTATACTTTTCGAATACCAGATCTTTTCAAGAATCAACTGAACAACTTCTTGTTATTTTTATTTGAAAATAGATCTGCAAGTGTATCTTTCTTTGGAAGGAAGGTGTGTTCCTGTTTTAAGTCAGAATGTGGTACAAGCATGTGCTAAATGTAGTAGAGAAGTATGCTGCTTTGATTATCAGCCATCACTGATCTCTTATGGAAGTTTAGAGTTTTCTAATAAGGAGAAGTGAGGAAGTCACACCTACGTTAGTAAATATTGCTGAAAAGATAATGTAGACCTCTCCTTGAAGGAAGAAAAGAAAACACCTGTTTCCTATTCCCTCATGTGCAATAATATTCACTTCCATTTTAAACTCAGGCTGCCCCATGTCCCCATTTACTCAGGAGGATACTCCTGACACCCTCTGAAGTCACCCATCTCTCAGGCAGTGAGATTATAAGAGGCTGGGACTCTACATCACAGAGTTTCCGAAAGGAGTGAACCAGCTCTATGTGCGTGAACAGGGTCAACATGGGTGTTTGCTACATCCTTCCCGTTGCTTTCTCTATCTCTTAGTGTCTTAACTTATTTTTAAGTGCAAATTAATGAACCCTCCTGAATTACAATCTTTGAGAGCTTTGGGAGAGTAATAGGCACTACAATACAGGGAAAACTGTACGCCTCAGAGGTTATTGGCAATCTTTTAATGCACAAATTATCTCTTGCATTACCTCCAAGATCACAGAATGCCATGAAAGAAACCCAGCCCTTGGCAATACCAGTAGATTTCTCATCTGTGTTTACTTGAGCAGAGCAGGCAAATGGATCCTGAGCTTTGTAGACTTTCCCCACATGGAGTTAATTCACAGCACAGTTTCCAAACCAGTTTACTGGGAAACTTCCTCTAACTCTCATTTTAAGGCCTTCCTGTGCCCCACCTTTGACCCCTGCTGCACTTTCTGCAGAACACTTGAGGGAAAGGAATGTGGAAACCCCTTCCTGATGCAGTGCCGCGCAATGGTTTGTACTCATTCTTGTCCCAAGTGTTTTTCTTCTCAAAGACCATTAAGGGCCATCAGATAAGGAAGATTTAGGATTTAAATTTCAAAGGACATCAAATTTATACCTTCTGTGTGTATCTAATTTGAGTAATTCATGGGCTATTTTCCAAAGAATCCTAGTGAAAAGTCTAGACGAGTTGATAGCCCCGGACATAACAGCAAGCGGACCGTGTTTCAACAGGAAGCGCAAGGTAAGCCTGTGGCTACAGTTCCTCAGATACAATACACCCGGTAAATCCACTCAGTCAGGCAGCAAATATTTATAGAACACAAACAATGGGACAAAGGCAGACATGACCCTCGCCTCTGTAATGATGACAGCAGAGTGACAGACATCAGACAATTAATTCACTGCAACTAGTCATAGGCGGGTCTACCAGGACCTCGTCCTGGGTGTGAGGAGCGGGCCCTTGTTTCCTGTAAGCTGGTGTCTCGGCTGTGTGTGGGGCTTAGTTAAGCTGAGAGGTAGGGAATGATGGTTTAGGCATACAACCAGTGTCAGCTATCACTAGTAACCCTTCACCAGAGCTGTTCCCTGGCATAGGAATGCTAGAAAGAATGCTTCGTTGGTGAAAGGCGTGGTCTTCAAACTTTATGAACTGACTCTGGTGAATCACACAGCCACCTCTGCTTTGGCGTGGCCAGTGTCCTGAGAAGCCCTCAAGCCCAGCAGCCTCTCTCACCTTTCAGAGTGGTGCCCGAGGCTGTGGTAACTGGCATGTTGTTCCGTGCCTGCTACTTAACAGAGGATCCTGATACGGGAATCTTGCTGCGGGAACATCGTCACACCTGCTCAAGTGGTCTTTCGTGCCATGCACTGTTCAAAGTGCCTATAGAACAAACAAGTAGAACAGGCTGTGTGGCAGTTTTCATGCTCGTTTGCGCAGAATCTGGTTGGAGCCCTGATTGTAATATCCCATCTGACCGCAAACTTGTGCGGGAGGACAGGGCATTCTCACAAATCTGCAAGCTTCCTAAGCTAGTGATGCGGTACATACAATGGGACCCTGAATGTGGGATTGGCCAAGTGGGCTCAGGTCAGTTAACAGGCCCTGCGGACAGGAAGAAAAGTGGAGCTACCTAAAGGGTAGGTTTACGTGCATGGGGGAGAGGGAGCCTCAGGGATGACTACGGTCTCCGGCATGAGCAACTTGCCTCACCGTGAAACAACATATGGAGACAAGGCACAGGGGTGACAGAACTCTGAGAAGATGGACTGCGAGTTCAGTTTGGAACAATGGGTTTGATACACTTGTGAGTTTGCTAAGTGGGGACACTGCACATGCAGGTGGGCAGACAAGGTCTGGGGCTGCAGTTAACATGTGGCAGTCTTTGGAAAACAGATGTAACCAAAGCCACAAGGCATGGGATTCCCCAGGAAGATAATGGCTTTCACGGGAAGCAGGTCCTGTGGACCTCCAACACGTAACACTCTGAGCACCAGGACACATACATCAGTGAGGATGGTGACATTGTTACTGAAGCAGCTACATGGCATTTTACATAATTTCAGAACTTCAGAACTGATAGCAAAATTCCTCTTCAAGTAAGAATTGTCTTTATCTGGAAAAAACACTTTGGTGAGCCCACTGACAAGAGCAGTGAAGTGTGTTTCAGTGGCACACTTAGGTGATGAGACAGGAACCGGACCACCATGCCTAAGGAAAAAACTTTTTTTGCTTTTTAAAGAATGGAAGAGGGCAGAGGAAGCAGCCCAGTGAAGAGAGCGACTGAAGGGTTTCTTGGCGGAAGGGCGGTGGAAGGAGGGTAGTCCACAGTCCCATGGATGGCTGCTCGCGTCGCTGCACTGCAAAGCCCTCCTCCATCTTCACTGCCAGATCTTTGGCAAAACCACAGAATCTCTTAAATTCTTACTGTGAGTACTTCTCCTTTTTTTTTTTTTAAGCAAACAAAGAAGAAGCTGAGTCTCATGTCATGGAGAAAGAAATAAGGGACAAAGGCAGCAAGTGGGCATAATAGGTAGCCCCTGAAAATATCCCCCCAGAAATTTGCAGACATTTGGGGGCTGGCTTTGAACTCTAAGGGTTTATTTGTATAAATTTGGAGAGATAGTCATATCTGGATTATACACTTTTAAATGATCTCTGTTTTATTTAAAAATTATTTTTGAATAAGTAAGATGGTCAAAAGTTGGATAACACAAAGGGCACTTAGTCTCCCCCCACCTTTATCTCTTATTCAGAAGCATCCATTATCATCTGTTTCTTATTTATCTTGTAGAAATATTCCAGTCATAAGGAAAATATATGCCTATTCTTTAAAAGTGTTCTCAGAAATTTTAGCATATTATATAAATGTTTCTGTCTCTTGTTCTTCTCTCTTACCAGACCCTGGATATCTTTCTACTTCAGTACAGAAACACTATCTTTTAAATGACTGTACAGCTTTCTACATATGAATGTATGTATGTATAACTGATTTAAGGAGTTCCCTACTGATGGTCATTTAAGTTGCTTCCAGACTTTGGCTATTATTGAAAATGCCTCCGTGAACACCTTGTCCATATAGCATTTGCCGCAAATCTTTTTAGCTGCTTTACAGAATCTGGAGTTCTTTCACTGCTCTTGCGATTGTTCCAGACATTTACAGGAACGGGTGAACTCCTCTTTATTGTTCATCAGACGCCAGGGCCCAGAGTGAAAGGAACAAACGCTTATGATGATGATGCATGTTGACCTGTACTGAGTGCTTCCCATGTGCTGATGACTACAAATAGCTCTCTACGGGTTTTCTCGTGTTAGCCTCATAAAACTCTGTTAAGAAGGCGACATTATTGTTCAGACCGACAAGAGAGAACACTAAGGGTAACTTGCCCAAGTCTGCACAACTAACACGTGATGAAATAAAGATTTGAATTAGGCCGAGTCGGACAGAACCTCTTAATCACTAATGTACCAAAGAATGTTTAGCGAAACAGCAGAATCTAAGGCCATTGCTGGGAACTAGCCCTAACCTACCCGTCTCTTTACGTTAGCCCTGTCCTTTACCCCTTAAACCTTCCTTAAATGCCAGGTGGGGGTCAAAATTCACCACCTAATAACTCGCTTTGAGCAAATAATTATTCATTCCAGATAAATGCCAAAAAAGACAGCCATCATAAAAGATGTTGCCGAATGAAGTTTATTTCTGTATGTGCTACAGGTTAAACATTCATTTAAAAAAGTATTATTGGTATTATAGTCTAATATGTGCTTATAGAAATATAACAGAGTACTTGTTTTAAGAATTTAAATAAATAGAAAATCTTAAGGGCCATAGTAAAAGAGAAAATACGTCAGCAGTAGATGGATCACAGAATATGATGCATAAGTGATTGGTAAACACTTTTTAAATGAATGAATAATCAAAAGAAAAACATCAGGGTATCAGAAGCCATAAGAAAGCATTCTGGACACCGTCTCAGCAATCATACATAGGAGGCAGAACATTATCTTCATAGTAGGAATTCCCTGAGAAACGGCAATTGTGACAGTTGTTAAGAAAAAACTAACAGAAGACCAAGAATTTCCAGATGCCATTGTTGGTGAAAGGGATTGAGTTTCAATGTGGCCACAGATAGCCTCATAGAATGACACTCTCTCCCTGCTCTTGTTCATATTAAAAATATTTTCATTACTGCCAAACACTTTTTTCCATAAGTGAATATTTATTTTAATCACTCCTTGGTACACAAAACTAGGATAGGCCCTGAGAATACAGGACTGAAGAAGACCTGGGTCATGAGAATATTGTCCTCTTTCTACAAAAGGTGATTTCTTTCAGGGAAAAGCCAGTTTCTTCCTCATCGACCCGTATCTGACTTGTGAGTGCAGAGACCCAACACATGGCATCCTCCTGCCCCACTCTGAGGGATCGGTCCATTCTGTCCCCTCAAAAATTGTCCTTGAGGTGACAGGCAACCTCTTCTAGGTACCGGGGGCTTGCTGGAACCTGCTGGTCTTATTTCCATGATGGTGTGGCTGAGATACCCACTCTGCGTTATGAGAGAAAGCCTGAATCAGAGAGGCATGGACATTGTATGTTCTGACACATTCACTTTCGTTGCCACAGATAGCAAAACCAATTCTCACCGAGACCATTTTGCTATTAACAAAAATGCTGAATCAGTTCCATCCTTCTTCCCTTCATGACTAGGTTTCTTTCGCTTTTTATGGCTCAATGAGGTATGAATGACATACTCCAAAACAGCACACATTCTGTGTATGCAGTTTGGTAAGTTAGGACATACGTGTAACGTGCAATGCCATCTCCACGATCAAGGTGATAAACATACCCGTCACCTACAAAGTTTCCTGACATCCCTTTATGTGTATTTACTGAGAACACTTGACATGAGGTCTATCATACTAGCAAGTTTGTATGCGCACAGCGCTGCAGGTGTTATGAACTGTAGGCACGAGGCTGTACAGTAGATGCTAACTCATCTTGAGTGGCTGTAACTTAAAATGGCAACTCCCCATTTTCTCCCACTGCCACAGTTAAGTTTCTTGAAAGATTCATCTGTAATCATCCCTTCTCTCTTATTCCTTCTCTTTCCCCTAACCATCTGGTTCCACCCCACCACTCTATCAAGACTGCTCTTTTCTGAGGTCATTATTAACCTAGTTACCAAATCAAGTAAATACAACTTGACTCCCCAAGGCATCTGCCATAAGCATTATTGTGAGCTCCCTCCCTCTTGGAACTCTCTTGTCTTCTACTGGTGTTGGGTGGTATTCTCTCTTGAATTTCTTCCTGTGTCTCTGATTGTTCCTTCTACCGGGATCCTATGCCTAAGGCAAGGAGAGCATTTCTGTGCTTTAGATGATGGTGTTCCCTAAGATTTCTCTGCATTCATTTCTTATTAATGCCTGTATAGCCACTGATATTGCCCACAACTGTTATCAATAGACCCCACATTCTGCTAGGTCTGAAATCTCAACAGTCAACTGTGCATTGGGCATCTCCACTGGATATCTCACACACAGGTCCCGGTTACCCATCATATCTTGTGTGCGCAGCACGCCTGCCTGCCCAGCTGCCCCCACTGGAGACTGGGACCACCCGCTCTCTCGTCCTGCCTGCTCTCCACATCCCAGGCTGCTAAGGACCTATCCTCCTGCCATCCTCTCAACCTCCACTAACTGCCTCATTTGGGGTCCTATCATTTCTCACTTGGGTAACATCACCCCATTACTATGGTTAACTTAATAAAGACCAATGGTCTTCAAACCATGCATCTCCATCCTTGGAAACATTGGGTGTTAGTGTTTTATTTTAGTCATTCTGGTGTATGTTAAATGCTGTTTCATTGTGGTCCTAAGCTGCATTTTTTGATGTCGAGCACCTTTTCAATGAGATAATTGGTGTTTGTGCGTTCTCTTCTGTGAAATATCCCATTCAAGTATTTACTCACAAAATTGAGTTGTCTTTTTATTATTTATTTGAAGGAGTTCTTTATATGTGCTGAATATAAGTTCTTAACCAGATACATAAATTTTCTGGTCTTTGACTCACCTTTTCATTTTCTTAATGATGTCCTTTGAGGAGCAGAAAATTGTAATCTCTTGTATTCCTTTTCTTTATGCCTTTGAAATTTGTCTGTGGGGGAAATTTGTTTCCGGGGGAACCTTCTCCCTGTCTCCAAGAGTCACTTGACATCACTGGACAGGGTGACCACTGATGTCCCTTTTTCCCCACGAGCTCAGGACGAACTTGAGGTCAGGAGTTGGAGTTGTGTCTACTGAGTGCCTTAGCTTTGCATCCAGGAAAATGCCTAGCGAGTAGCAGGTGCCCAGGAACTATTCATTACCCAAATGAATCACGCATGAGTATGTGGAAAATTGGAAGAGACAATTCAACTTCACCAATTCACTTCTTTGCATGTCATTTTTTTCCTCCTGGAAACAGGGACAACTTCCCACTTACCTCCCAAGCAGGCACAAGCAATGGAAAACCTTATGAGATTGTGAAATGGAGTTTGTTTTTACCTCTTAGGTGAGCATCCATTGGCAGGCTGTGAATATATATTGTTGTTATGATGATTATCCCACAAATCCTGGTTTTCATTTGAAAACGAGTATATCTAATTCTTTTTTTGTTTTTTGTTTTTGGTAATTCTTAATAAATCAGACACCCTTCATGAAATGCTGGGACAGTTTGAACCACAGAACATATGACTCCTCAGAACTTGAGATATAAAGGTTTGCCATTTCGATTCATGTCAGGATCAGTTTTTTATTTTAGTGAGGCTCGCTAATGTCTAAAATCATATGATGACGTAAAAAGGAAAATGTCATTAAATCTGCAACAAATGAGAATTTGATGAGTTCCATAGAGAACTCCAACTTCCTAACGGAAGCTAAGAAGTCACGACACTATGCTGACGGGAAGGTGCGCTTAAAAGAATTGAAAAGCACTAGCAATACATGAAAACGATGGGCTGATTGAGGAAGCACGGTGCAATCGGCTCCTCCCTGCAGGAACCCGAGACGGGACGCCCCTGGGCATGCCCCTGGGGACAACGAGACACCATCAAATGACATTCAGCACACGATGAATTAAGCATCCGAGAGGAGAATGCCTTTCTCCATGGCAACGAAGCATCAGAAAGTCCAGAATTTTATTGGCCACATTCTTTATTATTCTTCCAGGACATCGGGAATCCGCACCTTGGATGATTAAAAACACCAGAAGCCAGTGTGCTATTCAGCTAGTCAGCTTAAACTGATGAAAATGTATAGAGAGAATAGAAAACACAGTTACATGCTTAAACAGCCAGAAGGCTCAATTTCCAAATATGAAAACTATATAATTTAGAAACTAATTGAGACAGAAGTTTTAAGGAATTGCTGCAATAATTTAGTGTTGCCTAATAATGTGTCCCTTACCCAGTATGCAGTCTTTGCTCCTGAAAGAGCTGATTCTGTTTGGGAGGGATGAAAGGGTCCCAGTCTTTCTCTTTAATCAAGGCTTAATGCTGGGAGTAGGAGTGTGAGAAAATCGTTCTCAAATGGCCAAGAACCCTGAAAAAGAGTGGTGTGAAACTGCCCCGGCACAGAAGTTCTAAACAAATGCTGCACTTTGCAGAAAGTGGAGGGGTGGTCGGTCACAGGCAGCTTGTGCCGACTCTGCCATCAAGCTGGAGACCGTGGCCCTGACACCCCCTGAACCATGGCCTGGCCCTTATTGCCCTAAACCATGCCCGAGCACTGTCCCTGTTCTCAAACTTTATCCTAAACAGACTTGACGGTCTTCTGTCATGAGAATTTGGTCACGATTTAAGTGCAGTGAACAGGCAGCTAGAGTTCTGGTCACAAAGAATTCAAGTGGAAAGCAGGAACTCTTTCTTACTTCCTTTCATCCCTGTGTGCCTAGGACAGTGTCTGGCTGGACGCTACATAAGTGAATTAATGGGAAGCCTTCATCGAAAGGAGAAGGGGAATTTACAGGCCTGCCGAGGCTGGAGCGCTGTATTTAGGAAATCAGATAAGCGAACCCAGTAAATGAATTAGCACTCTACGACTCATTTACTATTGATCAAAGAGAGAATTTATTCACAGAGCTTTTCAAATACAAACAAAATAGCACTTTTTGATTTTTTACAAAATGAATATTGAAATAAATGCAGTCAGCACAGTACAACGGACAAAAGAAAACAAGATCTAATAACTGGAAAATGTCTCTCACTACTCTCGTTTCTGTAACTGAGCTCTCTCTGATAGTAGACAAAGATACCCTTCCACTTCGTAAGCATATCATAGCAGAAGCTACTCAGAGAAATATTGCATATTTTTGAATAATATTGAAATACAAAGGCTTAACTCATACGTGTGCATAAATGCTGAAAACGGGCATGTTTTCATATGTTGAGGGCATAAGAGTTTATGCCAGATACACAAAATACTGATAGAGTGGCTTATTGGCCCACTTACTGAGTGTAATGTATGCCTTATAAAGTGATAATACTGTGGCTTAAATGTGAATTAAAAAGGAAACAGAGGTGTGATGCCTCCCTAAACCTCCCCCACCGTCTGCGACAATGTGTCTGCATGAGGGCGCGAGTGGGGCTGCGTCTGCCTGTGCTTCCAGAAGTGCCGTGACCTACAGGGAACACCGGCCAGTTACCCTGCTTCCCACCGTAACACTGTTTCAACTAGCCCTTTCGGTTTTCAGAATCCTCAGCTTCAAAAAAAAACAAAAAAAAAACAAACAAGCCTTGTTTGCATATATAGATTGGTTGTGTGTGTACGTGTTCTACGTGAACAGTCTTCTGTGGAATACAAACACCTAACGCCCTGCACTATTTCAGCCTTTGGTCCCTTTTCTCAATCATTCCATGCTCTCCATTTTTTTTCACAAACCTTGTGCAATTCTTCCACATTACATGACATTCCTGATTCCACTTGGTTTCATTTCATTACACTGTATGGATAGGAGCCCTCCTCCACCTTTTGAAAGCAGCTGGAGGCTTCGGTCCCTCCAAGCCCCTTCGTCCCATCTTCTCTGCTCTCCACGGCTCCATCTCAGTAGGGGTACTGCTTCTGTTTCTTGCCCGAGAAGCAGGCCAGCCATGTGCAGAGCAGCATGGCAGTGGCTGCCCCTGCCCCCGTGCAGTAGTAAGCCCAGCCAACTTCACACTTACCTAGAGACACAAGAAGGGGCGAGAGAGCAGGTGAGGTCAGTGGGGTTTGGCAGGAGGCTCTGTTATTTCCCACGGTGTATGCGTTCATGATGCAGCAAAGGAAACTGATACGCAGGGCACTCTGTCAGGTGGAATGCTAACAATATCATAGGTACTGAAAGCTGTCTCAGCAGAAAGCTGGGGTGCCCATGTGTGCGCTGCAGAAGGACCTCCTGCCAGCTAGGAAGGCAGGAGCCTGTTCTCCTCTAGCGCTACCTACTCTCCTGGTGGAAGAAAAGGAGGATTTATTGGCAGCAATATGGATAGAAGAGGTGAAGGAATTTGTTCTAATTTAAATCATCCGAACCCATACGCATAATTAGTTGCCCTAGGAAAAAATTCAAAATATAGATACAGTTCTGCAAAGAGGCCACTCTAAGGAGATCCATTTGAAGCATAATGCTAAAGTCAATACCGCTATTCACATGAAATTGCCAAATGATTCACACTCTACCGTTTGAACTGGAGAGCAAATAGTCCCAGACTCTTCTGGAGTCAACATTAACCTTTACATTGAAGTGTTATATAAATGAGACCGTAACGACAAGGGTCATTACAGGTCCTGATCTCTCAGAGTTGAACGAGTATTAATAGCAATAGTAACACACTCACAATACCGAAAATCCAATTAGCCAAGGAAAGCAGGAGAAGCCATCTTAATTTCAGAAAGAGCAGACTCAAAGCAAGAAAAGTTATTAGGGATAAAGAAGGGCATTGCCTAATGATAAAGGAGTGAATTCTCTAAGAAGACATAAGAGTCTGTAAGATGTCTGTGCCTAACAACAGGGCATTAAACTATGCAATACAAAAACTGACAGACTTCCAGGAGAGCTAGATGCATCCATTATTATAGTTGGAGATTTCAATACCCCTCTACTGCAAACTGACAGATCCAAAAGGCAGGAAAACTCTGTAAGGACATAGTTGCCGTCATTCAACTGAATATAGCTGACATCTACAACTACTTTAACCAAAAACAGCAGAATACACATACTTCTCACAGTCACATGTAAAATTCAGCAAGACTCTGGGTTATAAAAGACACCTTATAACATTTAAAAGAATATAAATCATACAATGTCTGTTCTTAGATCACAATAAAATTAAACTAGAAATGATTGTCAGAAGGATGACTGAAAATTCTCCAAATTTGTGGATATTAAACAACATGCTTCTAAATAACACATGGGCTAAAGATGAAATCTCAAGAGAAATTAAAAACATACTTTGAACTAAATGAAATGAAAACATAACATCAAAATGTGTGGGATGCAGTGAACCAGTGCTTAGAAACTTACAGCTTACACTGAATGCCTATATTAGAGAAGAAGAAACATCTAAAATCAATAATCTAAGCTTCCACCTTAGGAACCTAGAAAGAGAAGAGCAAATTAAATTCAAAGTAAGCAAAAGAAAGGAAATAATAAGAATTAGGGCAGAAATCATTAACATTCCATGAGGCCATCATTACCCAAACATCAAAATCAAACAGACATTACAAGAAACTACAGACCATTATCTCTCATGAACATAGGTGAAGAATTCTCAAAAAAATATTAGCAAATCAAATCTGACAAAGTATAAAAACAATTATATACCCCAAGTAAGTGGGACCTGTCCCAAGTATAAAAAGCTGGATCACCATTTGAAAATCAACTGATATAATCCAGCACTTCAAAAGACAAAAAGAGAAAAATCATGTGATCATATCAGTAGATGCAGAAAAAGTATTTGACAAACATCCAACACCAATTCATGATAAAAAAAAATCCGCTCTGTCAAGGACAGTGTTAAAAAGACTGAGAAGACAATCCACAGGCTGGGAGAAAATATTTGCAAAAGACACATCAGCTAAAGGACTATTACCTGAAATACGTACAAAGAACTCTTGAAACTCAACAATAAGAAAGTAAGCAACCTGATTTAAAAATGGGTCAAAAGAGACACCTCACTAAAATTCTACAGCTAGCAGATAAGAATATGAAAAGATGCTTCACATTGTATGTCATCAGAGAAATGAAAATTAGAACAGTGAGATACCACTATGTCCCTATGAATATGGCCCAAATCTGGAACACTGACACCATCAAATGCTGGTGAGGATGTGGAGCAACAGGAACTCTCATACATTGATGGTGGGAATGCAAAATGGTACAGCCACTTTAAAAGACTGGTGGTTACTTACAAAACTAAACATACTCTTACCATACAATCCTGCAACCACACGCCTTGTTATTTACCCATGGAGATGAAAACTTATGTCCACATAAAAATCTGCACATGATGTTTATAGCAGCTTTACCCATAATTCCCAGAACTCTGAAGCAACAGAAAACTCCTTAGTTAGATCCAGGACTCAAACCTGGGATTCAGATTCTAAGAATAAGATGAAATTGACCCCAAATATACTATATGAATTAATGGATAGCTTTCTGCACTCATCAATCTTTTTTTTTTTAAACAGCAGTCAAATTATTTTTGCATCTGCAGTAAGGAAGGTCTCTACATCTTTCAATTAACATTGTCTTTTCCGCTCTAATTTTAACCCTTCCCTCAGTCAGTGCTATGACCTTACCAGAAAATGCCCAGACAACAATCATTTTCCTCCCTTGTCTTTTGTTCATGTTTACACATTGCATTAAATACAAACACATACTCCAAGATAGTTGGATTCCACCGTCACTGAAGATATACAGCATAGAGTCTAGCCCTTTTCCTCCAAGTCAGTCATTTTTACCTTGTTCATTAATAATGTCTCTTGAGAAATGCAAAGACTGTTAGGCATAGCATGCAATTGCCTTCACACCGTCACTGACGCCTACTGGAGGGAAAGTGAGCATGTGCCCATTTACAGGTAAGAAGGTGAGGTGAGGCAAAGCGCTTCGGTTCATTGGCTTGCGGTCACAGTAAGCCAATCACGGCAAAATGAGATCAAGGGCCTCCACATCTCAAAAGTCCTCCAGAGCACAGCCCATGCCCCCAGGCAGTAGGCTATGTCCCGGCTTTGACCCACGTGTCCCCCTCAGTTCCTCCCTTTTATATCCAATAATAATAACAATTAAAAAACAGCAAACAAGTATTGATTACTCTTTGCTCCAAGTTGTTAGAAGAGCTTTCCATGGAGTAAATGTTCCTGTGTTTAAGCCTCATAAGAACATGACATGGCAGGCACATGACAACCGCATCACACAGATGAGAAAACGAAGGCCAAGGGGAGTTCAACGACCTGCCCAAGACCCACCTGAGTAACCGGCATGCTGTTTGCCTCTGCGGATTTCAGCCTCTGTACCACCCCTTCCCCAATGCCTGCAGCATCCCGGCAGCCTTCCCTGCTGTCACTGCCCTCCTGTCCCCTGCTTCGACTGCACCAACGTCAATTCACGCAGGTGTCTTTTTACCACGTTAGGTCACGCTCTTTTTAAACCCCATTACTGAGTTCTCAAACATCCATCTTCTAACGACCTATGAAGCCTTGAGTGCGCTGGTTTCTGCCTATTTCTCAGACCTCTGGACCACCTTATTTCTGGCAACGCTGGCTTGGGTGCTTCACACTCATTATTCCTTCTACCCAGCGGGTTCTACTCCCATCACAAGAGAGCTGGCCCCTCCCCAAATGTTACCTCTGAAAGATACCTGCCACCCCCACCCTCCTTGTCACGGTCACTCTATGCTTCACCTCACTTCAAGGCCTCTGCAGCCCTTACCAGGGGTTGTGACTGCCACGTGCATCTTTAATCCCCTTCCGTCCCACTAGAATGACAGACGTAAGGGCACAAGGAAAACAGAAAGGAAGGAAGCAAAGTAGGCAGACAGCCAGTTCCTGTGAAACAAAGTAAATCTGGGACTTTATTTCAAGGGTAACTCCAGTCCCCTTTGGCTCAGAACTTCTGGAAGGAAGTTCCCGAACCAGCTATGCACTTATGGCCTCATACAGAGTGTCTTAAATTTAATAGGACGTGGCATCCCAAAAGATCCTATCTCCACCCTACGGTAGGTCTCACTGGCACAATTACTGCCATTAATACTGATCCATAGGATAAGTATTTTTCAAGCGTAACAGAATTCTCTTCATGGGCCAGATTTTCTATATGCTAATATGCCTGGAAGTTTTGTGAATAATCTCCATTTTGAATTATTCTTTAGTTGGGTTAAATAAAACCAGGAGGGAGAATTAATAAGTAGCTACAGATGGCAAGTGGCTTAGAACCTTTAAAAAAGTCAGCAAAACTTGTGCTGGGTGCATTCAGCATAGGGCTCATAAACAGAATACAATCAGCTGTTCATTAACAACAAGGTATTGACCTACATATAGTTTCACGACCTAACATGGAAAGTGGAGAACATAATTCTTTATTAATTATTGGATGCTTGCTCAAGAAAAAGCAGTAGATGAGGCTATTTGAGGAAAGTATCTGTGGCCATGGCCTCATGTATTAGAGATGAAAAAAAAAAACTACTACAGGGCTGACTCTCAGAGGACCCAGGAGAGGGAGCATGCCTTTTCTTTTTCCTCCAGGGAAATCAATACAATGGCAGAAGTTTGAACTTTATGGGGTCTTAACTGGCTTGGCTACTGCAGCAGATGGTACCGAGCTCCACCTGCTTCCTCTGCGCCCCTCAACCTTCGGCTTCAGGGTGTACTTTGCTCCTAACAGCTTACACTTGACCCCCTCTTCAGAGAACCTGTGACCACAGAGGCACTCTGCCCCAACCCTCTGAGAGCTGGGCACCCCATGTATGACATGTAGCCCATAACTGACAGGTAGGGGGATATACCAGGCCACTTTCTTGCCCCCTGGGGCACATGCTGCATGGAATGTTCCAGAGCTCTGGTCAGGTCAGGTGGGGCCGGGGACCTCACTGCACCTAGCTCGGTGTTTTCTCCTTCCCTGCCCTGCCTTCCCACCTCCTGACTGGTGTCTCCTTGGCACATTTCCTTGATCACTTGAATATGAATCCCTATCTCAGGATCTGCTCTGGAACTCAGTTTAACACTCAAGCAAATGAACAGTCTTCCCTGCTTTTCTTTATCATTAGGGTCTGTGAAGTCTCTTCGGAGGCTGAACCAGCCCAGCCCTGCCATCCCTGGCTGACCCGGAGGCAGGAGAGGGCCCTTAGCACAGCCGTCTCGCCGGCCCCCTGCGCCCCCATCGTCCTCAGGCAGATCCAACTGCTTGTGCTGTTGAGCTTTCCTTTGTATGTGATTTTACTTCTCTCTCTGGCTGCTTTTAATAGTCTGTCCTTATCCTTGATCTTTGTGGATGGTGATGGAGCTGCCCTGCTATGGCCCTTGGGAGAGGCCCACGCGGTGTGCGGGGACCAGAGGGCTGGAAGCACCCGCGGCCCGGGGAGTGAGCTCGGAAGCGGAAACTACAGCTCTGGCCGGCATCTGGGCTGTGACTCCTGGGACCCTGGGAGCCAGAGCCTCAGAGGGAGCTCCGCCCGGGTCTCTGACCCACAGAGTCTGCTGGAAACTCTGTGTTTGTTATTTCCTGCAAAGGGAAAACCACGAAGTCCTGAACAAGCAGTAGCCAGTGTAAGAAAAGCAAATAAAGTCCATTTTTCTCATGCATAATTCTACACTTAAAATACATCAAGGTAAGTTCTGCAGATTCGATAAATAGTGTTAATGTGAATTTCCCAGTTTTGGTAACTGTACGGTTATGTAACAGAGCGATAGTTTAAGGAAGTACTCATGTAAGCATCTAGGATTGGAGGAGCGTCAGGTCTGAGAGTGAGAACGGAGCAGGCGGCAGGTAGAGGATGATAAAGCAAGCATGAAAAACTGAACATTAAGGGAATTTGTGTGAAGACAGAATTCTGATCCTATTTTTGCAACTTTTCTATAAATCTAAAGTCACTTCAATATCAAAATTAAATGAATATAAAAATTTAGCTATGTATATACACATACATATATGTATACATTCACACACACATACACATAAAATCAGTGGGAGAATTTTATCCTTGTAAGTAGAGAAAGAACTCAATAAATATGTTGGTCACAGAGCATGCAAAATGTGAAACTTGCATAACAGCACTTTTTGTCGTGTAATTTTCCTCACGCAAATATTCATTCACCCTTTCCCGCTCCATTTGCTCATGCCGCTCTCCCGAGCGCGGCACACAGAGGGTTCTCTGAGGAGGTCCCTGCCCTCTGGCCACAACCTGTCCAATACAAAACCCCAACCACAGCCCACAGAGCGAACAGCCTACAAATTACACCCACCTAAAAAAAGAGGACATTCCAGCACTAATCATAAAACAGTGTGAGACGGCAAGTGAGGGGGACATGCGTACAGGACATGTGTGCAGGGGAGTGGAGGAAACACACCTTCTCCAGCAGGTGCCGTGCCGGCCTGAGCAGCGCATGGCACAGAGGCCCCGTTCTCCTCCACAAAACCTCTCCCGCCTCGGAAGATGAAGTGGCTGTATACTCTGTGGAGGAAACAACGTTTGTCCCTGAAGGAAAAGGGTTTTTCTGGCTGATACACAGAAGGATTTCACACAGGCATAGCATACACTCCGTAAGATGAGACCACAGGACGTCATGTGCAGTCAGTTCGTTAGCATCAGGCAGGAGCACGTGTAGCTGGGATCCCACCTGAACAAGACAGAGGCTTTTTACATATCAAGCCCTGTCAGGAACCAGGGCATCGACCTCTTATTTCTGCGTCCTTTAGATTTTATCCTTTCCTCATGCCTTTTCCTGTACCCAGCACAACACAGCGCCACAGATTTGGTGCCCAGGGGACATTGGAGAAGAACCACCTGGGTTGAGGGTTGGTGACTTTTTTCTGGAAAGGGCCAGACAGTAAATATTTCAGGTCAGAAGCAGCCATAACCCCAAGGAAACATGAGCATGGCTGGGTTCCAATAAAATTTTATTAACAAAACAAGACAGATTCCTCAGGTAGTTCGCTCACCAAGATCTAGGTCGTCTTCTGTATTTCACTGACAAGGATTCTGTGGCCCAGGAGAATAAAGACCCTTTGCAGATCTCCTGAATGTGTTCTCTTGAGTAGGAGAGTCTTTCTCTGTTTAGAATTTCCCGGTCCCCAACCTAAAGGGGCGCTGATGCTGGATTATTATTAACCAAACATCTAGTCCTGACTCCTCGGGTCACAGTATATACACCACATCGTTACCTTCCTGTTCTTTTAATTTCACATACCCAAAGCAAATAGTTATAAAAAAAAATAAACCCCAACCCTCTTTTACCAACATGTCAATATAAATAAATCATTAGTGAGAAAACTGCTCTAGATTAAAAAATAAGCAGGGTTAAACGAACAGATAGACAAAATGTGGTATATCCATACCTTGGAATAGTATTCAGCCATAAAAAGGCATGAAATTCTGACACATGCTACAACCTGGATGAATCTTGAAGACATTATACTAAGCGGCAAAAAAGAAACCAGACAGACACAAAAGGACAAATACTGTAGGACTCTACATATATTAGATACCCAGAAAAGGCAAAGTCACAGAAACAGAAAGCAGAGTGGTTCCTGGGGCAGGGATGGGAAATAGTGGAGATGCTGGAGAGCTCCTGTTTCATGGGGACAGATGCTCTTTGGGCAGATGAAAAGGTGCTGGAAAGAGATGGTGTGGGTTGTGCAACACTGCGGGTGTACTTAATGCCACTGAACTGGACACTTCAAAATGGCTAAAATAATAAATTTTATGTTGTATATACTTTACCACAGTTTAGCAAAAAAAGAGCAGTGTTATGTAGGTAGAGAGCAGAGTAGATATGGTCAATATAAGAAACTGGTCCTGGAAGATCTGAGAAATAGGCACTCAGGGGATTTGCAGGGCCGGCTGCATGGGGAGGGGGCTGCCCGTGTGCTTCTCATACGAGGCTCCTGGGGGGCCCCTGTCCCACCCAACCCTGCCACTGTTTTTCCTTCACATCAGGTGCACCCAGGGTCCTTCCTCCCAGCCTGCACACTGAATCCAGGCCTGCATAATCCATCCTGAATCCCAGTAAAATCCCAAGCATGAGGGTGCTGAAGATGCCAGCCTTCCCACAGCACAAAGGAATGGCAAGAGAAATGAACTACCCTGGCGCCTCCAGAAACATCACTGAATTTCAGTGGAAGTGTCAGAAAAGTAGGGTGGGTGCCTCTGAATTCTTATGATCACACTATCAAAAGGACCTCTTGTTCTGTGGCCCAGTGAACAGTTTTGGCAGCACACACGTTTGCACTATTTACCATACAAAATGGTTTCCCCTTTGTCCTGCCTGGTCAGCTGCATCCCTGCAAGCACCACTGTTATTAGCCTTGCCCCTCAGCACCGAGTCCATCTTAAAAGTTTCACTAGCAATAAGGCCGCTGTTACGACGATGAAGCTCACACACGGGCTCTGTGTACGGCATGTGTACCGTGGCCCTTGTGGTCACGCTGTGAACTGACACAGGACCCGAGCTCCGTGGGGAGGTGGCTGAGGTCACCAGTGGGGCTGTATTCCGTGTGTGGTGATAAAGACGATCCTGCAGCCGCTATTTACAAAGCCTGGAACTACCTGAAATGCAGGTCCTCCGGCTCCGGGATGGCCCAGAGGAAAGGGTGAAAGGACCTACACTGTCCCTCTTGCTGCTTCTGTGTAGCCCGTGAAGGCGGCCAGTAGTCTAGCAAACTAGAGCCGCGGCATCCCACCCTGACGGCATGTTATCTCCCCTCCCCAATTTGCACGGGCTGCACCTCCATCGGCCGCCGAGCAGCATCTGAATATACTCTCTGCGTCCAGGTAAATGCACACCGGCTGTGGCAGGACTGCTGCGATCCTGGTCAGTGGCCCCAGCACAGTACCTGCTGGGAAAGCGTGAGGGCTGGGCAGGCTATCTCCAGCGCATCATGAAAGCAACGCCCAGGCCAAATCCCAGCGCACACGCAGACACTTGCTAAACCATCAGCCACCCAGACGCAGGCACAGACCAGCTCCTCAGCCTGCCCTGGGCGCTGGTTCAGTCCCAGCTCTCTCCCTTCGTAAGGGCTTGGGAATGCCCCCTGGCATGGAAGAGCCCCCGGACACCCATGTAGGCAGGTTCCGGGGCAGGATTCTCTTCTCTGTGTCCTCAAATGACCAGAAAGCCTCTGAACTGGACACCAGAGGCCAAGCCCTTCAGGGGTGCCCAAGCCTTGGCTGCCACACAAAAGTGCACCGGAAACCTTCAGAAAAGCTGCGTCAGTGGTTAAAAATACGAAAATGTGTGCCTGTGCACAGATAGGTAAACGACCACTGCTCCACGCTTCCCACACGTCCACTGTCCCTTCCCCGCCGAGAACCCTGGAGAAGCCTGGCCTCCGGTCCCACAGGGCGAGTGCCGGCGGGGCAGCCTCTGGTGGGGCTGCTGTCCATCTTAGTTTGTATTGATCAGGCCTATGGTACGGTGGTTGTTGCAAGAACGGCCATATGCCTCATGGATGTTTAAATCCTCTCACGTAAGGATACGGAGTGTCTACAGCTCTCTTGGCCAAGCCACCATCTTGAATTCTTTAATTTCACTGATTAGAGTCCATTTCTGACATGCATCCTGCTCACCCCACCAATAAAATAAGTCGCTTCACCAACAAAACTCCATGTCTGACCAGCCCTGCCCCCAGCGAGGCTCCCAGTGGGGCCGGGGCGTGGACAGCAGGACACGGTAGCTGGGCCCTTGGGCTCCGCTCTGGGGTGCGAGCCTGAGTTGGGATCCCCGGACTGACACACGCATCTCCCTGCATCTCTCCTGAGTGTGTAAAATCACTTACAGGTATGGGAGCAGTGTGTCAAGAACTGTGTAGGGCCTAGATTTTTACTCTACTTGCAAGCTGACAAATCAGACAGCCACAATTTCACAGATGCTGGCGAAAGACAGG
Source organism: Smutsia gigantea (assembly GCA_032199065.1). Taxonomy (NCBI): domain Eukaryota; kingdom Metazoa; phylum Chordata; class Mammalia; order Pholidota; family Manidae; genus Smutsia; species Smutsia gigantea. Next base: position 15,620 of record JAVSCE010002739.1, on the reverse strand, counting down.
AGACCCCAGCCAGAGGCAGAGGACAGTCCCAGCCCGCACGCAGCACGAGTTTCTTGGCCACACTGGCCTCCCGCATCCCACAGGGACTGACATGACAAACTCCTGAGTTTGTGTCCCAGGTGAGGAATTCCACACTTAGACAGCCTCAGTTTTTTTTTAATAGTGTCTTGCCAATGGGTTTCAGCCCCGGGCAAGTTCACTATGGATTCAGTGTGACCAAAGAAATGACAGTAGAACGTTCTTGGGGCAAAAGGGTTGTACCCAACTTTATTCCTACGGTGGCAGGTCAGTCACTAAAATCCCGTCCACTCAGAATGAGTCTGCACGCAGCAAGTCGGCCTCTCCTCTGGGCCTCTCTGCACAGTCGTCCCGCACAGCCGTCCTCTGGGCCTCTGTCCTTGGCGCTGCCACCACTCCAGCCTCTGCTCTCCTGCAGCCTTGCAGCCATGCCACCGTGTCTCCCAGAGCACTGGGCGGGGCTCTTTATATATAGAGAGTCAATAGCAACGTATTGCCCACCCATGTGTAGCCAACCAGGGCCAGGGAAGAATCCTGGCCACAGGAACTCTCATTTTCTTTACACTGTGAACATCTTTGGGAAGACGGCTGAGAGCAAAGTGCTCAGAAGGTGCTGAGAATGGAGCTAGCGAGACTGGTTAGGATTCTAGGCGGAAGTAAATTCACCTCACCAGGAAGGCTGAATGCTCACTTTCACAGATATGACTTCAAATCAGAGCTGGTGTATGGGAGGACTTATGTGCAATAATGCTTTTCGTAAGCAGAGGTGTTTTCCCCTACAACACCCTCTGACAAACACTTTCATAGATGAGGGAATCCAGGCAAGGAGCTCAGTGGCTTGCCAGCTTCCTGGGGAGATCGGCACATCGCTGGGGGAGTAAGCCTAGAGTTCAAGTCTTTACACCTCTCATGCCAGACTTCCAAATGTCATTTGCCAGAGAATCTGTCTTCAGATGTCAGGGACCCATTTGAATAATAAGTAAAAGCTATTAATACTCTCTCCAGAAAAAAAGCACACATGTGTAAGCATATAAAATTTGCACACAATTTCCCTGAGATCATAAATCCCCAGAAGCCCACTGACAGACTTCGGGTCTCTTGAATGGTCTGGGGATTTCAAGATAAAAACCCATCCCTAGGACACGGGTTACTGTAACACTGAACTCATTTACCAGTGTCATCAAAATACCCAGTCACTAACCCAAAGTGGCTTCCGTAGCTCCTATCATGTAGCAGACAACTTCAGCTTTCCAAAGCAAGACCCCACATCAGGAGGTTGGAAAAAGAAAACTGTCCAGAGCATACAAATATCAGTGCTTCAAAGATACACAGCACACAGAAACAGCCAACCTGCGTTCCCTGAAAGCATGATTCTAAGGTGATTTATGATGATTTGATTAGCAAGGACGCAAATTAGAAGAGCATAAGGAGAGGCAAAATTAATAGCTGCAATGAATGAGGGCTGACGATGTGACATAAAATGGTTACAAAACAACAACAAAATAGAACTGAAAAGATTTTTTTCATAAAGTCTTGGCCCTTTTATGAAAAGGCAAATCATTCTACACATGTCCCCAGCTGTTAGGACGGACTCCACAGGGGCCATGCAAGAGCAGAACTGGCTCCATACGGGCCTTATAAGAACATAACCGCTAATGATCTTTTAAAAAGGCTTTTTTATGTTTTTTACATGTTTTCTATATTCTGGCTAAAATGATGGAGAAGTAGATAATACGTCCTCAAACTCCAAGTTTGACATGATTAAAATAGGAACTGTGTTGATGTTTAAAGCAGAAAAGAGGGACTCTATTGTATGTCTTGCGTGTGCAAAGCACCTCCTGCAGTTGCAGTGAATCCCTTTAACAGACCTGTGAAGTAAGTACCGTCATTCTTTTTAGAGACTGAAGTAAAGTTCTGAGAGCTCAAACAGCTGGCCGGGAGTCAGGGGAGTGAACGGAGATTTAAATTCAGTCCATGTTTTTCCCATTAGCTAACTATTCCTTAAGGGAAAAATTCATTTATCTGGAATAATCCATTCATACATAATTTTCTGAGAAGGCTTGGATAAATATGTTCTTCTCCACAAGTTCTTTATACTAATTAATTCTTGTCAACATTGTACCAGGAGCACATAATACAAACGAATCATTAGAATGGTCCAGTTCACTTTCCTAATCTTCCCTAAGTACACCGTACCTAAAAAGGCACCCCAGTCAGGCATCTCTATTTTTTATTTTTATAAAAGGCTAACATTGGAAAAGAGTGAAGAAGAATCTTTAAAACAAAGACTAACATATTCTACCCAATAGTTTGATAGCCACAGCTTAAGAAATATTATTTCCCACAGGTTTTCTGAGAGGACTTCCTTTTTCCTACAACCACTTAATTCCATTGCTGCGAATCCCCGCAAACCACTAAATTCGATTTTCAAAAAGTGTTACTACAAGAGTAGGAATGAAACTGCTTTGAAATAACCAAACCAAAAAAAGACATAAGGAAGGAGAGAATTTAGAACAATTTCTCTTTTCATCTATCAGGGCAGCTGGTTCTTTAAACTCTGACCCTGAACTTGATTTTTTTTCGGGGAGATGGTCGAGCCGTGAGTGTTCCAGAGAGCGATGCCGCGGGGCTCACCAGGCTCCAGAAGCCAAGTATGTGCAAAGGCAGGATGGCGGCCGCCTTCTTCATCCCCCAAAATTAGCAACAGGGTTTCTCCCTTCCTTCCCGGCTTCCCTCTTTCCCTTCAGCCATGCAGTGGATGGCTGGTATGTGACATGCAGGTAAGGACCATGTTATCTTAATTTGTAGTTTCATTCTAAGTATGTGACATCATCTTTGGCACCAAGGCTATGCTTCGTAAAGAGTTACCTAAAAGTAAATAAATCTGTTGGATGCCGTTATGGGCCAAACCCTGAGAGGGGTGCTGAAGTTGCCAAATTTCTGTCCCACAGGCTCACCTGGAACCTGCAACAATGTGCAGAAGGAACTGGGTCTGTGGCCCTACAGAACGGGTACGATTCATAACGCAGGCGTGGAGGCAGGGGTGAGGCCATAGCTTAACGGGGAAAAGGGCAAGCTCCCTATGGTCACCGTGGCCCCCTGGATTCATGCCGGATCCGACCTGGAATAGAATCCATGCCCCTGACGTGAGCTGGTTCTTCTCCCCATATCCTAGGATGCAAAAAGCCTTCCTCTCAGGAAGAGGGGTCCGCAGGAGGGCTGAGCGACCAGTAAGACCACTGTTTCTCCCTGGATGTGCCTGGACACTTTGCTTTGTCACCTCATCTCTGGCCCGCGGGGCTTCCTCTGCCTGTGGCCTGTCCCAGCAACACTTGGGGCGACAGTCCAGGGTCCCGTGGGCCCTGGGCCTGCCCCACGCCTCTGGGCTTCCCTCACAGCATCTGCTCGCCTCTTATCCGCCACCGTCCGCACTGAGCTCTGGGTCTGGGAACACAGGCTCCTGTTGGACCTTCTCAGTGGACTTCAGGGCCGAAAGCTTGGACCAGATCCTGTTAGCAGCCACGAAGGAGGCAGGACCCCACCACTGCTTTAGAGACCTTATGTTTTGTTCAATCTCAGTGCGAGTCCAGCGCCTGCTCAGCGGTCTCCCAGAGAGCAGGGTCAGAAGGGGTCACAGGTTACTAGAAGCGATGACTAGGCAAGCGCTACATCAAGCTGAGGAGACCTTCCCTGAACGGAGAGCAGCCGCCGAAGCTCCGTACGACCCAGAGGGAAGCCCCGTGCTGGCACACGCCTCTGTTGCCCCGTCGGCCTGGCCCCGAAGCGGCCTCCGACCTCCCCATTAGTCCCGGCGCCTTCTCACTTCTGGGCCAGGTGATGCCCATCTAGTTCAGTGGCACAGAAGCTGACAGCAGCCTCCCCTCTCTTGTCGGCAGAAGCAGGCTTCAGGTGGCCCTCAGGGAAACTGGACGCTCAGCGGGAGAAGCACCCACTAACCTCAAGCCAGAGAAGCTCAAACGACACATTTTCTGGTTCTGTTTCCATTTTTGTCCACTGACCTTTCTATAACTTACAAATTGTTTTTTCTCAAGTGCAATTGGATTTGAGAGGAGAGAAAACCCGAGCGGGGGGGTCACAGAGCTACGGGAGATGCAGCCAAAGAGGCCCGGGACGGGCTCGCTCCTGTCCCGGGAGATGAGATTTCTTCACGGGACTGAAAATTTGCAGGAAGCAGACTCTCATCTTTTCCAGCGCAGAGGCTGTTTTTAGATTATGGGCCTGTTCTTGAGAAGCCAAGAGTGTTATTTCAAGAGCAGGAAACGGAATGGCTTCTTAATCAAATTAAATAGCAAAATGAAAGCAATAATTACTCAAGTATACTGGGCAAATTAGCAAGACAAATGAATTGAAACACTACTTTTGATCATGAGGATATAATTAGAAAAAGTTTTGGTGGATAAAAATATCTCTGAGGCATGAATTAAATCAATTGGACAAGCTGATTATAAAGACCTTATGCATGGCGTGTAAGTCCAAACTTACTGCTATGGAATGGAAGAGGGAGAAAGACCGGTCAACAAATATTCATTAACAATGGTCCTGTACAAATAATTGCAGTGAATAATGACAGCCGACACCGACCGGATTTTCCCATCGAAGTACTGTTCTTATATTTGTACTGTTTCATTCTCTTAAAAAGTAATAACTAAAATCACCATCGTTAACAGGTATACACAACAGGCCACTACTGACCTTTCATCCACAACACAGACATTACATCACGATGAAATGAGCTGCACGGGGTACCGATGTTTGACAAAAGGCAGATGATGGAGATGCCTTCTCTCTTCTTAGTCTCACTGTCCGCTTACAAGTGCCGCTACTTCTCAGGCGAACCTGGTTCTATAAAACTCTTAACACACCCACGCTGGTACCCCTGGCAGCAGTGACTCTTTCCAGAGGGGACGCTTGGCAAAGTTGGCCCAACTAGGCTGGAGAGAGACTTTTATTCCATCCCTGGGAGAGAGACTGAGCTCGCGTATTTGATATGAACAAGGATGCTTATTACAGCCACAACACTGAATGCAGTCATCAAGGACCAAGAAGAGAAATAACCTCAGAATGGAGCCAACCGTGAGATGGTGGGGCCCATGAGCAGGAAGGACCTGAGGACGGCAGGTCTCCATCTCAGAAAACGAGGGCCCTGAAGAGCATATTTTGAGCCCCCAGACCCATCTAGTCATAAGCTCACCTCCGTGCTGGCCTTCTTGTAATAGAGATCTAAAAGCTAAAACACCATCAGTTACCTGAAACAAAATAAATGCCTTTTTGAAATCTAGCAAAGTAGAAAAATTAATTTTCTGTATAAATTAGAGAAATTGTTTATCAAAGTATGGCTGCTGACCCCTTGTACTTGGGTCATTTCGGATTCTTGTTGAAAGCACAAATGACAGAGTTTCTGGGCTATAGAAACTAAAAATCTACAGTCTCAACAAGTCTACTTCTGATTCTAATGCTAAAGGTCCAGAGTTACTGTCAAGGCAAGATGTATAATTTGTAGTTGGGTAATAAAGAAAGTCCTTGTGCAGCCCATCTGGGCTCTTGTTTTAAAAATACATTTAAACCGGCTCTTTGCTTCTTCATAGTAAGTGTGGTCCAAAAGAAACCAGACTAAAAATCATTGATTTGTAAAAGCAGGTATTTTTTGGCAAAATTGCTTCAAAGCTCTGTATTTTATAAAATATTAAAATGTGTGAAAACTAATCATTAGCCTTATAAAATTATTTTCAAGGCATTTAAAATTTCTCCCCAAATCTCCTTTCTAAGGAAAGGAGGCATTTTTGAGAATAGATTCAATTAGACTCCTACCACATTACCTTGCAACCGCAAATGTGAGCTTTTTATGAAACGCCTTTCTCGCCTAACTACAACTTCTGTTTTTGGACTCAGGTTAAATACTCTTCCCCTGGGAGGCCCTTCCTGCCCCCTCCCCAAGCCTTCCCACCCCTCTAGTGTGCCTCCCTTCCTGGTTCCATCCTGGGCCCTCCCTGCCAACCCCCCTGCACGCCACCCTAAACATACCACGCTCACTCGTCACCTGCCTGGGTCCTACAGGAAGCTCAGCTAGAAGCCCCCAGGTGAGGACGGAGCCCCTTGAATTGTGATACAGCAACAATTAAAAGTACCAGTCAGGCTGCTTCCGGGGCTAAGTAAGGGAAAGTGTGCCCCACACATCACCCCATAAAGAAATGAATTGCTGTGTGCTGGCAAGGTCGGGAATGCCTAGGGAAGGCCACCTTCAGGGTGACTGAACCACAGGCTGGTCTCTCTGCCTGCCTCTGCCCCTGCAGGCTGCCCCCGCTATGCCCCTGCTCAGAGGTGGCTGCTTCTGTCTCACTGGGCCACATGGGCTGAAGCCTGCCTATCCCGTGCTGGTGTGAAGAGGTGCGGTAACAAGATTAATTGATGGCGCATGTCCCGTTATTTCACAATACTGCACAAGAATATGGCAGTATTTATACAGGATAGTAGGATAACCGGTTGGGGCTGTTCAGTGCAGAGCCCTAGACTGCCCTGGGGTCCTTAACAGCTGCCCCGGGGACTGAAGTGATCAACACAGGAGCACATCTTAAGTGAACCCATTTCTGGAAGGTCGGCAGTATGCTTGGGTTAAGGTAAGGGGCCTTCAGACTACAGCCCCACTGCCTGTTTTTGCAACTAAAATTTATTCGCATGGTCACACCTGTCCATACACAAATGGTCTTTGAGGTCACAGCAGCAGAGCTGAAGAGTTGCAACAGAGACCCTATGGCTCACAAAGCTGAAAATAGTCACGAACTGGCTCTTTACAGAAATGTTTGACAACCTCTGGCTTAGACTGACCACTAGAGTGGAATTAGTATCAACAAGGAGCCTCAGCCTGCTGCGGTGCCCGAACCTTGTCCTTGCTAGCACCCTTCCCACGCATGTTGTGTTTTCGAGTATCTGCCTCTCCTGCTAAGTTACCTTACTTAGGGTGGGGGAGAACCCCTTTTACCATGGCTTGCTCATGCCCTATGATGTGCGCCAGCACAGAGCCTGGCACCTTGGGAGCACCACATACGCTTGTCAGCTGGAAACTGAATGCATGTACTCCTTAAATCGTCTTCCATGTGGGAACAAGAGCAAGGGTCCCTTGGGGGTGTGCTCTAGAGAGAGAGCAACAATGTTTCCATAATGGGGTTCCAGGAACGTGACCCCTATTCCACACTACAGAGCTCACGAACCTTAATAATATTAATATTTCCCAGCCTTGGGAGGAAGATGTGCCCATGCATTCCTTTGGGAGGAGGCAGAAATAAGCTCGGATCCTCAAAAGCAGCAGAAACTAGGTGTGGCCCCGGCAAGCAGGATGTATGCTACTAAGATTGGCCCTGGAGCCATCCTCACTGAGGAAGCCCCCCTGACGCTCAGAGGTAGTTGGCAGGACCTCTGAACCCCAAATCAGCGCCAGGCCTAAGCTCTCTGCCAAGTTTGCTCCATAATCTGTGACTTCCCACGTTCAGTGAGAAAAGATGATGTGTCTGCAAAAATCACAGTAACCTGGAAAACAGAACTTGATAAACCCAAAATACTTATTCAGTGGACCCAGAACTCATTGTATCTGTAGATGATACCAGTTTCGATTCTTTTTCTCACCATCCACTCTAAGAGAAGTTTAAACATAAAAAAGGCAAAAATTAAGACAACACTGTAGTTTTCCAGTTGCTACCATGGCTTTAGTGAGTTTAATAATGTAAGAAATCACTACCACTAGTAAAGAGCTGAGCTTTCAGTTTACGTTTGGCATTCAAATTTTTAATCTGCAATACTGCCAAGATATAAAATACTGGGGGCAGTGATGACAATCGCAAAAACAGGAACTGGGTTTCATTAAAACCTGCTAATTAGTAAAACAACACGCCACCGTAAGAGATCAGCAAGAACCCTATTCTCATCAAGTGGAGGCCTGTGTGAAGCAGCCAAGAATGCCCCATACAGCAAAGAAAGGAAGAAATGCCAAACACTGAATTAAAATATCTCCCTTGGACACAGTTTATTGTCCCCCTGCCCTCCCCCAAAAAGCCGATAGTCAACTCTGTGCCAGCATTTTCCCTTCTCTGCATTCATGGCCGTCACAGACTAATCCAGGCTTAGCAAGGCTCATCGGGGAGGGAAGAAGGGCACAGGGAAATCTCTTATTTTTTATCCATGCAAAGTGAGTGCAAGTCAGAGCACCAGCTTCTCCCCTGAACGAGCCAGTACTGTTTTTGAGGGAAGCAAGGTTTTTTTCCATCCATTGAGTCAAACAGAAATTGCTCATTTTCAAATTTGTAGACTTTGATGTGGTATCACATTGGTCCATATTTCTCAGTGTCTTAATACAGAGTCTGTAATTCTTTTCCTAGAAGTTCTGACATAAACTTCAAAAAGTGACTTGGGATAAAATAACACCGACAATAGACCAGCTCCCTCAACACGGTTCTTCTCAGAGTGAAGTATTTCATGTGAAAAGTGAATGTTGATGTGAGGAACTCTCTACGCACTAATTGTCAACAGCTTGATTTTCTATCCATATGCTTGGGGAAAGTGTATTTGCTATCATTTGTAAGCGTTTCATTGGTTCATGGTCATTGACCCAGTGACACCAATTCTGGAAAAACATTCTAAGAAAATGATTTGTAGAGATTCATATTCATTATATTGCTCATTACAGTATGTCTTAAAATAACAACTGAAACAGACTAAATATCTAACTGGAAAGTCAAAAGGATGCAGTTAAGCAAATGTAGGTTTGTCAGCCAAGTGAAATATCCCATCATTGCAAGTCATGATGACACAGGTCGTGCACCACCGGGCAAACTTTTCTATAGATGGTTAAGTACACTGTGGCTACAAGTGGAAAGTGCTGGAAATGCCCTGACGAGGCACGGGGAAGACAGGTCACCTGGAGCCCTTCAGCAGCGGGTGAGCTGTCCCCTGTGCCTCCATCTCTGTGGTCTCCTGGTGACTTGTGCTCACTTGTTCCTTGGCAGTACTGCATTCCTGGCCCGCTAGGTGCTCTGTGTCGTGCCAGATAATCCACACTCGTCCCTTTGTCCAAGGCCCAGCTTGACTTTCACCCCCTACACAAAGCTGTCTATTACTCTGGAGCTAAATTGCTCTGGACTTCTTAGCTTACTGTCAGGTACACTGTGAATCCTGCCGAGCTATTTTTAGCACATGCAGTGAGTAATGAATATATGATTCTGAATGAATTAATCAATGATTATAAACTTGTCAGAACAGAAGCAGTATCTTCTCTGTATATCCAAGATACTTCCCATAGTTCAGGCAAACGGTAGATTACCAATAACTCTTCACTAAATAAACAGGGGAATGAATGCATTGCTGGTAATACCGGGATATGTTTTTCTTCCTCATCCCTTTTCCATCTCTGGTGTCTATGAAAGGTCAGGTAGGGCTCCTTTCTGCAGGGAGAGCCCCCCCAGGAAGAGAACTTACCCAGGTCAAACTGGCCAGAGACATAGCCACACGTCTGCCGGACCTCCTCACTGTCCCAGCCCAAGGGGTAGAGAGCACAACCAGCACCGATCAACAAGCCTGCAAAGAGATAAGACAAGAGGGCTTTACCAGTGCCCCTCGGCATCTCTCGGTAAGGCGGGAGGGATCAGTGTCAGCAATACAGCGAAAGAGCATGGTGCCCGCTCTTTGGAAAGCACCCACCACAGCTCCCTTAAGCAATCTAAGGTCAGTTTGAGTCCGAGAACAATTTCAAGTCTGCTTAAAAAGAAAACAACAAACTTGATTGACAGCTTAGTTTGGTTCCAACTTGGCCTTTTAAAGCATTAAAAGCCTTGCAAATCCTGTTTAGGGAACACAATCCAGAAGCCTTTTTAATCACTCTTGTGAAAAGCCAACCAACCGCACCATCAGTCCATGTAAACAAGTGAGTCGAGAGCCGGCAGAAGTCCCGGACCGCAAATGCTTCATCACCCATTGGACTGCTTTTCTAATTTAAGCATCAAATAGAATGTTCCGGCATCAAATTTTACCAGGGGCAGAGAATGTAAAGATGTTCATGAGCTATAATATTGGCACACTGATTGGACCTGTGAACGGTATCGGCTGTTACTTTGCTGTGCTGAAAAGTCCAGAATCACGGAGAGTCCACTCACCTCAGAAATACTCTACAAGACAGACACTTAAATGTAAGTTCTCCTTGCAGCTAAGACCAAAAAGTCTGATGACTGAACTGAAGAAAGTGGTGTTTCTTTTTAAGAAAAATGAGGTTATCATGGCAGCACATTGGGAGCTGACAGCTTTCGACTGGCCGATCTTGAGTTTCAGCTTAAGCCTCGTATGGTTTGACGGGAAGCTCATAGGACTGGAGGACTCACGTTTGAAGCCGAGGGCCAACCTGAAAGGGACGTCATGTCACGTCAGTCAGGGAGTAATATTATTGTCACCTACGTGTAAGTCCCACACGCACGCTGAGTGGAGCCAGTGGGACTGACACGCGCATGCTCTGATGGGTGAGCGTCACCCTGTCCGAGGGAAGGTGGGTTATAAGGTGCCAAATGAGGGGGGTCTCCTAAGGGAGAAAACCCATTAATGTCGCAATGCAGAGGACTAATGACAGGGCCTCAGATGCCTCTAGAAGAGACCCGAATATTTCTAGACTCAATCCACGTTCCAATTTGTTTCTCCCTGCCCTAGTGGGTGGATGACTCGTGTCCTTGTAACCCATCAACAGGCATCTAAGGGGAGCTGCTTTCCACGCCCCACCCCCAGCCTCTATGCTGAGCTGTATGTAGAGACATCCCCCATAAATGGACACACATTTTCCACCCTGCCGTCCTTCCCTCCAATCTGTCCCTTGGTCAACAGTAAAACGACGATTTAATGCAGAGGGGCTGTGATCAGAGGGAATGCTTGCAAAGAATCACTGAGGTCACAAATCACTAATCTCAGGATGCCCTGCCTGCGACTGTGTAAATACACATGGTACTGAGGCTGACCAACCACTGGGAAAGCGACAGCACGAGGCGGATGCCCCAGCAAAGTCTCCTTACACTTTTCCCCTCAGGAGAGGACTTAGCGCGTTCTGAACACAACTCCAAACTAGTGTTACCCGCTGTCAGGTAACGAGGTAACTAATGAGGCTGCCCCAGTTTCTGTACACTGAAATCCACAAAGTTTGTAATAACGTGCTGTCATTTCCATGATACTCAGCTCTTAAATGAATATTAAATGAATAAGTAATGCTACTTTTTGAGATCTGGTGAGCAATTTTTTAAAGATGACAAATGCAGAAAGGCTGTTGGACCGAAAATGTTCAGATGTAAGAAAAATGAAAAAATAGTGACATTTAAACCATCAGTTCTCTCCTTACCTGACAGGCAAACAAATGATAAACAGTCTCATTTGCTCATGTTCCTTTCAACAGGGCCAAAAAATAGGTGACCTGTATTCACGAAAGCAACTGCTCTGGTCCAGGATGACGCCAGGTACTTGCAGAGACCCTATCAAGAGGAGCTTACAAACATCTGTAAAGGAGCAAATGGGCCTGTGGTTCTCTCAGTGGCAGAACACAGGTAGTCAGGGTTTTTTGTAGAATATTGAGCTTTGTGACACTATGAAATGCTGATTCACCATGGAAATTGGGAACAATAATATACATAGGAAATTTGTGTTACATATATGAGTTTTCCAAAAGATACCATGAGCTGATGGTAAAAATACATTTAAAAAAAATTCTCAATGGAGGGCAACTAGCTCCTCTGGATTTTCATATTAATATGTACGTAGTCTTTGTTTTGTCACCTGCTAATGTTTGCCAACAGCAAAGATACTGCAGAGTGAAACATTTCCAGGAGAAAAGTGTATGTTGCAAACGGATCTGCTAAGTGGCTGATGCAATGATCAGGTCCTGTGAATAACTGTCAGCAGCCTCCCTACCCTTCTGCTACTGTCGTGTGTCCCAGTGAAAGCTAGTCCTACATGGAATTTGGCCAAAGGCACAAAGAATGTTTATCAGTAACTGGCACAAAACGCAGTCAGACTACTAAGTCTGTGAGCTCAAGGAAGCCCTCCCCCAACTCCAGCAGAGAGTCATACTAGCAAGTACCTTCAGCACACCTTTAATACAACAAATATTCAGACAGCCACCTCAGATCAGACCAGCCACGGCCTCCCATAACAGAGGGAGGTGGGCACACGGCCGAAGCCAGGTCGGACCCCCACACCCACTGCATCAGCCACAGAGCTATTCCATCAAAACAGAAGTTAATCAAAATTAAGTACAACTAAATGCCCAGTTCTTCAATTGCACTAGCCACATTTCAAGTACCTATTAGCCACATGGCACCAGAGGCTACCATATCAGACTGTGCGGATACAGACCATTTTCATAATCACAGAAAGTACTACTGGATTCCACATGTAAGGGAGGTCATATGGTATTTGTCTTTCTCTGCCTGGCTTATTTCACTTAGCATGATGCCCTCTAGGTCCATCCATGTTGTCGCAAATAGCAGGATTTCTTCCTTTTTTATGGCTGAATAATATTCCATGTGTGTATATACCACATCTTCTTTATCGATTCATTCATTGATGGACACAAGCTGCTTCCACATCTGGGCTATTGTAAATAATACTGCAATGAACGGGGCGGGGAGGGACTGGGACATGTATTTCTTTGAATTTTTTTTTTCATTGATACCCAGAAGTAGAATTGCCTTCTTTTCCCCATAAAGAATGCCCATTAACATTTCTTGTAAGACTAGCTTACTAGTGATGAACTCCTTTATTTTGGGTTGTCTGTGAAACTCTTTATCTCTACTTCAATTCTGAATGATAACCTTGCTGGGTAGCATATTCTTGGTTGTAAGTTTTTCCCTTACAGAATCTTAAATATATTCTGTCATCCCCTTTTGGCAAAGTTTCTGCTGAAAGATCAGTTGGTAGTCTTATGGGGTTTCCCTCGTATGTGATGATTTGTTTTCCTCTTGCTGCTTTTAAGATTTTCCGTTTATCATTGAATTTTGAGGCTTTCAGCACACCATGTCTCTGTGTGGATCTCTTTGAGCTTATCTTGTTTGGGACTCTTTGTGCTTCCTGGACCTGGATGTCTTCTGTTTCCTTTCCCAGGAGAGGGAAGTTTTCAGCCCTTACTTCTTCAAATATGTTTTCTCCCCTTTTGCTCTTCCTCTGGGACCTCTATAGGGTGATGACACTATGCTTGATGTTGTCCTGGAGGCCTCTTAAATATCTTCACTTTTAAAAATTCTTTTTTCTTTTCACTGTTCTGATTGTGTAATTCACACTATTCTGCCTTCCAAAGCACTGATCCATTCTCATGTATCAGTAACATGCACTTGGTTCCCAACCCACTAGTGTGTTTGTCTTTTCAGGTGTTGTGTTCTTCAGCCCTGACTGTTTCTTTCCTGTATTTTCTGACTCTTGGTTGAAGCTCTCACTGCGTCCCTCCATTCTTTCGGAGTTCAGCGAGCATCTTTATGACCATTACTTTGAACTCTTTATCTCCATTTCATTAGTGGGTTTTTTTTTTTGCAGGGTTTTATCTTGTTCTTTCACTTGGAACATATTCCTGTTTCCTCATTTTGCTTGACTTTCTTTGTCTATTTCTATTGGTCCGGTGGAACAGCCCCTCTCCTGGTGTTGAAGGAGTGGCGCGTGTAAAAGTGTGCCCTGTGCAGACTGATGTGGCCGGCAGCTTTGGCGGGCTGGTGGGAGTTGGATTTGGCTTGGGGTGGGGGAGATTCTGGGACACTCTGGGCCAGGGCTGGAGATGGGGGCATAGGCTGGTGCATGGGTCCTGGGGCATGCCACACTGTGGCCGCCGTGGTGGGGCAGCTGGCTTGGGCATGGGCCTCGGGGGGAGGGGAGTGCCTTGGGTCTTGCTGCACTGGGGCTGCCCTGGTGGGGCAGCTGAAGCTGGAGCAATCATGAGCTGGGGGTTTCTGGGGCGTGACCCCTGGGCCACCTGGGGGGGATGGCTGCATCGGGTGCAGGCAGGGGCATGTCATGGAGCACACAGCGCTGGGCCAGCTTGGCGGAATAGCTAGAGCTGGGTAGCTGCAGGTGAGAGGGCCACGGCAGAACTCCCTCAAGGGACTGCTGGAGTTGATGCACTCTGGGAGCCTGGGGGGCCCTGGGGCAGCCCGGAAGAGCCAGCCAGACTGCCTGGACCCTGCTCCCATTCACCCACTCAGGTGGACATGCCACGCAGAAAGTGGCACTTGATTATATCACTGACCCTGTAGGGCATTCCAGCACTTCTTGGCCCATTTGGTGGACGCTCTAAGGTTAGCGAATGGATTTGTTTCACTCTGTCTAGTTGCTCCTTAAACTACTGTTTTCTTGCTGTGCCCCAGGGCAGGTGAATCAGCTCACGGACCCCTCTACTGCAGGCCTCCACTTCAGGGGTGGGGTTCCCATCATCACATCTTCACCTCTCCTACCCTTCTCTGTGTGGTCCCTCTATCCTTTGTTGTGCAAAGGCTGTTCAATCAGGCCTCAGCTCTTCTTCAGGAGGAACTACTTATATGTGGGTACAGATTTGGTGTGATGTGGGAGGAGGTGAGTTCAGGGTCTCACTACATCACCTTCTTGGACCTGCCTCTGAGAACATCTTTGTAATGGGAGCAATCTGCCATTGTTCAATTTCAGCAGTGTTAAATCTTAGATCACATTTTGGAAAACAATGTTTGATGGAAGCATTGTTTGAATATCCCTGTATCAGACACCACTTAGATATTATACTGTATGTGGAAATGGGGCTTCGAGAATATTCTGGGATTTGAGGTGTTACCCAAATGATCTCTTAGTGACCAAAGGGGATTTTAATAACTCCAGTTGCCTGATTTACTCCTGGGGAGCAAATGGCTCAGTTAGAATCACTGGCTTACAAACATAATTTTATATTAGTGACACCAATTTTTTAATTATATCTGTAAACCTGGTGGTTATCATGAGGGTTTATGCGGTATTTTAACCAAATTCCTTTGTCACTGCCATAAAACACATCATGGAAAAAAAGTCACATTATCATCAAACTTTCTGAAAATCTGTGCCTATAGGAGAAGAAGTGAAGAAACAGCCCAAAGAAGGTGAGAACAGAGGTGGACGGATGGAGGGGGCATGAGATCATTCGCACCTGCAGGCTCATTTGCAATTAAGAAGCAATTGATTTTTGAAATCCCAGGGACGTTGCAACTTTTAAGGAGTTACAAGTAAATCACAAATTAGCATAAATTAGTTTCAATCTTAAATTTCCACCAAGTACCTGGCTGAAATCAGCTATCACAAGGCAGCAGACCATGAGGGAGGCCATTCTGTATTTTGTAGGAGGTCTTAGAAATTTAGAGAGGCTGCCCTTTAAGACAGAGGAAAATAATCATCCAACAAGTGACTCAATAATTCTTTAGCTTAAAAAGTCCATTTGAATAATGCACTGACTCTTCTGCCACTTCAACCTGGGTACCTTAGGGTTTAGGCCTCACCCTATTCAAGACAGTTAAAATGGTGTAAGAGCCAGGTTAGGGCAACGACCTCCTAGGGGAGGCCAGGGTCGCGGGAGAAGAGAAGGCAGATAGAGG